>JASDQU011400782.1:11120-43923 GCA_032191745.1 Picea mariana
TCAAGGGTATATTGCTTGGACCCAATTTGTGACTGAGCTTTATGAACACATTGACATGGACACCAACCATTTGGGCCATTTGACAAAGTTGAAACAATCCAGAACCGTAGAAGACTTCATAGCTTTTTTTGAGCGCCTGGATTTTCGAACAGAGGGCATGACTGATGCTTTCTTTCGAGAGTGTTTTATTAGTGGCCTCAAGGAGGAGATTCGGGCCCACGTCCTCATGGCTCGACCCTCGACTTGGGTGGAGTCTACTAAAAGAGATAAAGAAGCACAATAGGTTGTATCATCTCAAAACTGAAAACCCTCCTTTATCCCTCGCCCTAAGCCCGTCACTCCCACTACTCCCTCTGCTCCATTAAAGATCCAAAAATTGACCAGGGCTGAAATGGCTGAGTGCCAACTCAAAGGCCTTTGTTATAATTATGATGACAAATATTTCCCAGGACACAAGTGTAAGGAACAAAATCTTTTTATGGCCATCTCTGAGGATATTTCGGAAGAGGATGTTGAAACTCCCCTTGTGTCTGAGTCACCTAAAATCACTGACATAACCCCTCCCTCAGACCCTCTTGAAGTAGAACCCGTCATTTCCCTCAATGCTCTCACTGGATTTTCTGCTCCCCAAACCCTCAAGTTAATCGATTACATCAAGCATCGAAAGGTCATCATTCTGGTTGATAGTGGAAGCACCCATAATTTTATTCATCGCCGCATTGCCCAATAAACTCATTGCTACATCCATGCTGTCAACAATTTCCAAATCATGATTTCTAATGGTGGTTCCATGAAATGTGGAGGGCGCTGTGAAAATTTGTGTCTCCAAATCGGTGACTACCACCTAAAATCCCATATGTTTGCTATCAACATGGGTGGTTGTGACATTTTGTTGGGTGTCGACTGGCTAAGAACTTTGGGTCCCATTCTCATGGATTTTAAGGCATTAACCATGCAATTCGGCCATGAAGGCCACCAATATAAATTATAAGGCATCATTGCTGGTTCACCTGAGGTCATTAGTTCCCATTGCATGGAAAAACTGCTCAAAAAAGGTTATTCTGGTGTCATTGCCCAACCCCATGCCATACAAGCAACCGAGACACCCTCGGTGCTGCATGACCTCCAAGCTCTCCTTTCTAAACATCAAATGGTATTTTCCACTCCCCAAGGACTCCCTCCTTCCCGCAGTGTTCATGATCATTCCATTCCCATTGTACTCGGAAGCCTTCCTCCCAATATCCATCTATATCGCCACCCCTTCTCACAAAAAAATGAAATTGAGAAAATGCTCCAGGAACTCCTTAATGTAGGAATTATCTACCCTAGTACAAGCCCTTACTCTTCTCCTGTAGTCATGGTCCTGAAGAAAGAAGGTTCTTGGAGAATGTGTCCTAACTTCCGTGCCCTCAACAAACTGACCATTAAAAACAAATTTCCAATTCCTGTCATTGATGACCTAATGGATGAATTGAGTGGTTCCCAATTCTTTTCTAAACTTGATCTTCGCTCAGGCTATCACCAGATATGTATGAAAGAGTCATAAATTCCCAAGATAGCCTTTTTCACTCATGAGGGCCACTATGAGTTTTTGGTCATGCCCTTTGGCTTGTGTAATGCCCCCTCCACCTTCCAAAGCCTCATGAATCATGTCTTTCATCCCTTTCTCCATCATTTTGTCTTAGTTATCTTTGATGATATCCCATCTATAGAAAAACCTGGACAGACCATCTTACTCATGTGAACCAAGTTCTCCATCTCCTCTCCTAGCACCAACTTTTCCTGAAACAGTCTAAATGTGCTTTTAGTGCCTCAGAAGTAGAATACTTGGGTCATTTCGTTGGCAAGGATGGCGTCAGGGTGGATCCAAAAAAGATTGAAGCTATGCAAGACTGGCCACACCCAAAGACTCTCAAAATCTTGTGTGGATTTCTAGGCTTAAAAGGGTATTATCGCAAGTTTGTTAAGAACTACAGAAAGATTGCAGCACCTCTCACTGCTCTCCTCAAAAAGAACTCTTTCACTTGGACTCCAGCCGTTGCTCAAGCTTTTCAAACCTTGAAGACGGCCATGTGCACCACTCTAGTTCTGGCCCTTCCTAATTTCACAAAGACCTTTGTGTTGGAATGTGATGCCTCAAGGAAAGGAATTGGCATTGTCCTTATGCAAGAGGGTCGATCTTTGGCCTTCACCAGTAAGCAACTGTCTGAAAGGAATCTAGGAAAACCCATTTATGAAAAGGAAATGTTGGCTATTCTGCAGGCCGTTGATCTATGGCACCCCTATCTCTTGGGGAAACACTTCCAAATTAAGACCGACCATCAAAGCCTCAAGTACTTTCTGAAACAACGCATTTCCTCCCAGGAGAAACAAAAATGGGTGACTAAGCTCTTTGGTTATGATTATGAGATCATTTACAAGCAGGGCAAAGACAATGTAGTGGCAAATGCACTGTCCCGAAAATATGAAGAAGACAGATCCCTTTTTTCTCTTTCCTTCATTGTTCCCGATTGGCTCCAAGCTGTGCACTAGGAATGGCTTCAAGATCCTAAAAGTTTGCATCTAATCCAGCAATTTAAGACCAAGGCTCCAGCTCCCCTAGGGTACTCTTGGCTCCAGATTGAGCTTGGATACAAAGGTCATTTGTATTTAAGTAAACAATCAAAGCTTAAATCCACGGTACTTTCTGAGCTTCATGCTACACCCACAATGGGGCATTCAGGATTCACCAAAACATATGACAGGGTCAAACGTTCTTTTTTCTGGGATGGTATGAAACAAGACATCCGTAATTTTTTCGCTAAATGTGAGGTGTGTCAATGCAACAAGGGAGAAACAGTCAAATCTCCGGGCACACTACAACCGCTTCCGATTCCACCTGCTATTTGGAAGGATATCTCTATGGACTTTATTACCAGATTACCCAAATTAGGGAATAAATCAGTCATAATGGTGGTTGTGGATCGCCTTTCTAGGTATTCTCATTTCTGTGCTCTTCAACACCCATTTACTGCCTCCACGGTGGCTCAACTTTTCATGGACCATGTCTTCAAGCTTCAAGGCATGCCGCACTCTATTGTTTCTGATCGTGACCCAACTTTCACAAGAAATTTTTGGCAAGAACTGTTTAAGCTACAGGGCACCCAATTGCATCTCAGCACGGCTTATCATCCCCAGACTGATGGTCAAATGGAAGTTCTCAACAAGTGTTTGGAAACATATCTAAGGTGTTTTGCCTTTGAAAAACAACATCAGTGGGCTCAATGGCTACCCCTAGCCAAATGGTGGTACAACACTTCCTACCATACAGCTACTCACATGACTCCTTTTGAAGCAGTATATGAACAGAATCCACCTTCAATTTTCTCATACTTACCAGGTACCTCGAAGGTCCAGGCGGTTGACCAAACACTTATAGTTCGAGAGGATATTCTTCATACCCTTAAAGAGAACTTGGTCATGGCACAAAATCACATGAAGCAACAAGCATATCAAGGTCACTCTGAACGTCAATTTGCAGAAGGGGATCAGGTGTTTCTGTGACTGCAACCATACAAGCAAACTTCCCTCAAGGTCGAGCATTGTCAGAAGCTAGCACCCAAATTTTATGGTCCTTATACAGTTCTCAAGTGGGTGGGACAAGTTTCATATCAGTTAGCTCTACCCAGTCAGTCGAAGCTACATCCAGTTTTTCATGTTTCATGCTTAAAGAAGGTGATTGGAACTAGGTGCCAAATTCAAACCAACCTTCCCGAGTTAGCTGAATAAGGATCCATTTGGCTACAACCAGAAGCAGTTTTGGACCAGCATGAGCGTTGCCTGCGTCATAGAACCATCAAGGAAGTGCTAGTCCAGTGGAAAGATACGACTCCAGCAGACACCACTTGGGAACCAGCTACCATTCTGTAGCAGTTTCCACATCTCAAGCCTTGAGGACAAGGCTGTTTTTAAAGGGGCAGACATGTTAGGGTCCTAACCCGCACATAGGTAGATCAATATATTCGGATGTAATAAAGGTCAATATTAATAAGGCCTTTCAATAAAATAGAATAAGGCGGATGTAAGAAGACCTAATAGAAGCTTCTGCTTCTAGAAGGATCCTCCTCTAGATGCTTCTCTTGATAGACATATTTAGTATAAATAAAGGTAGAGGGTATGAACACCCTAGCTTGGAGATTATTGTAACAGAGCACTGCTCGATTGGAGGTTTCCCCCTCGAAGAGGCCTGTGAACATTGCTTTCTGAATCAAAGTGTTATTTCTATTATTGTTCTTATATCATTTATGTGTTATTGTGGAGATTATGCTGGATATATTACTGTTATTCTGCCATTTCTAGCATTTTATTTATGTTCTACATATTTTTATATCTAGTATCTTGCAAGAAAATCCTACCAACCACCCTATTTTTGCAGTTGATATTGAGTAAGGATCCAGTATATTACATCTCATTGATGCTCCTCAATCACCTATTAAAATCAGAAAACAGTCTACTTCCTCATGTGAAATTCCTCCTCCTAGTACCTCTGTTTGGAAGATGTTTTTTGATGGCGCCTCTTCTAAGGAAGGTGTTGGTGTTGGGGTGGTCTTTATTTCCCCTACCCAAGAGACTGTTTGTTTGTCTTACAAGGTTTAATTTTAAACTACCAACAATGTGGCAAAATATGAGGCTCTTGTTTTGGGTTTGGGGGCTACTAAAGACATGAAGATTGAAGAGTTAGCAGTGTTTGGAGATGTTGAATTGATTGTCCATCAAGTCGAAAATATGTATCAAGATAAACACCCTAGGTTGAGGACTTATAGAAATGAAGTCTTGGATCTTGTTGATAATTTTGTCTCAACTTTTAATATCTCTTTTGTTCCAAGAGAAGAAAATATTTTGGTTGTTTCAACAAGTAATTTCATAATTCTTGTGCCCTCTAAGCTCAAATATGATGTGGAAGTAAAGTATAGACCCTCTATACCTGACAATGTCAAACATTGGAAGGTCTTTGAGGATGATCTTGAGATCAAAATATTTCTTAAAACTGTGGATGAATTCTCTGCCCTACATATTGATCAAGATCGAGATGATGACAAAAATCCTCATGCTGATATTTTTTTGAATAAAATTGTTGACCATAAGATTGTTCAATTTCCCAGCAACCATATTCCAAGAGGATTAGTTACTTTGGAGAGATTTTTTGACAGAAATGATGTTGTTGTGAAGGTTCAAGGTTCAAATGAAAATGTTGATATGATTGAATGCAATTTGGGTACAGAAGAGGATCCAAAGTATGTAAAACTATCTAGCATCTTGTCAAAGGAACAAAGAGCTGAGTGTGTCGAGCTTTTAAAGGAGTTTTCTGATATATTTGCTTGGAAATATCAATATCTACAGAAATATGACACAAGCATCATTGAACATAACATCCCTTTGAAACAGGAGACCAAGCCTTTTAGGCAGAAGCTCAGACAGACAAATCCCATGATGCTGCCTATTATGGAAAAATATATTAAGAAGTTGTTGGACGCCAAGATCATCATTCCTTTGAGATACTCTAAGTGGGAGGATAACTTAGTCCCTGTGAGAAAGAAAAATGGAGAAATTAGACTATGTGTTGACTTCAGGAACTTGAACAGAAGCTCCCAGAAGGATAATGAGCACATTTTGCAGAGAGTGACTGGATCATCTGGGATGTTTATGATTGATGGATTCTCAGGCTACAATCAGATCTATGTCTTACCTAAAGATAGAGAGAATATAGCCTTCACTACTCCTTGTTGATTTTTCATAAGCATTAGGTTAATCATATAGCTCATTTAATTTTATCATGTCTTAACCATAAATAAGAATGTTGCAGCAACCAAGATCACAAGAAGAAACACCATGCACAAGAACACAAGAAGTATCATGAAAACCCTTATCAACAAGGGAAGAAAACCCATCCAAATCCTTTGCTATATTCTTCAAGAGAAATACCTTTCACCGCCAAGAATGAATTAGTACACAAGAGGGTGCTTAAGCCCTAGAAACTCTAGCACCCAAGAGAGGTGCTCACCTTTTGCCAAGTAGAAGTGTTTGCTGAAATTTCCAAACTCCTGATAAAGATATGATTCTACAATGGAGAATCACCTCTTACTTATATTAGACTTTGACCAATCAACAGAGACATATATTGGCTCAACAGGTCCGACCTCTCTAAGTCAATTATTATTATTATTTTTATTGTTATTGTTATTGTTATTGTTATTGTTATTGTTATTGTTATTGTTATTGTTGTTGTTATTATTATTATTATTATTATTATTATTATTATTATTATTATTATTATTATTATTATTAAAAATAATATTAATTATCTTTTACATTTATTATTAACCATATTAAGGTGGGGTCGACCTGTACACTTTACATAACACTTAGGGTTACAGGTAGGTATGACTCTTGAACAATATATAGCAAAGGATTTGATACACCCACTAGTGCTCATCCACTAGGGGCACATCCATAGGCATGTCACAACTCTGATTCACTGCATTACACAGAAGAACCAGGTCTTCACACGTTCACGTTTGCTCGTCTGCAAGCATGTCCACTCTACAGATTTTCTTTCCAACTAGCACCGACAAGAGAATCATCTGGAGTCTTCTCGTCAACTCTATTGATCAGAGGAGGCTATCACATCATCTTCATTTCTGATCACATGATGATGTGCCCATCACTTTTGGGATTTCACACGTTCACCTTGTGCTCAGCCACAAGCACGTCCTAACTCAACAGATCGCTTTTCCACCAGATAATCATCTAGAGTTCTTCTCACTCACATCATGGAGGAGGTCATCTTTGTGTTCATGTCTCTATCTCAGGTAGGAACCATGTACCCTTATTAGGGGCTTTCTCTCAGGTTTGTAAGCTAAGAGAAAGACTCACATAGCTGCTATGTTCCACATCTCACAGGTTTGTAAGTTGGAGGATGTCTCCCACATCTTCATTCATCAACACTCCTTGGGGCACATTCATGTATGCTAAAATTCCCTTTGGATTAATGAATGCAAGAGCAACCTTTCAACAAGAAATGGATATTGCCTTTATTGTGGAAAAGGATAAATTTGTGGTCATCTATATAGATGACATTACAGTGTTCTCAAAGTCCGATAAAGAGCATTTTTATCATTTAAAAAAGGTCTTCTTGAAGTGCAAAAAGTTTGGTCTCTCTCTCAATACTAAGAAGTATTTGTTTTCTTTGAAGGAAGGAAAGTTATTGGGACATATTGTATCAACAGAAGGGGTAAGAATTGATCCAAGTAGAGTAGAAGCCATCCAGACTTTATCTCTTGCTAGATCCAAGAAAGAAGTTTAGTCTTTCTTAGGTAAGATCATTTTTTTGAGAAGGTTCATCTTTAACTTTGTTGAATTGGTCAAGTACATTACATCCATGCTTAGGAAAGGAAATGAGGTGAAATGGGTTACTGAGGCCCGAGATTCTTTTGATAAAATCAAAAAGGCCTTGACTGAAGCACCTGTACTTATCAGCCCTGATTATTCCAAGGAGTTCATGATATTCTCCTTTTCCTCCTATGACACATTGGTTGTTGTTTTACTGCAGAAGAATACAGAAGGGTTAGAGCAGCCTATTTCCTTTTTCACCAGGGCATTAAGGGATGCAGAGATGAGGTATGATATCATGGAGAAACAGGCTTACACTTTGGTTAAATCCATCAAATCCTTTAGATTATACATCCTGCATTCCAAAATCATTTCCTTTGTGCCCTCAACCTCTGTGAAAGAGATACTTATCTAGCCTGACATAGATGGGAAGAGGAGCAAATGGATTGCCAAAATTATGGAATTTCACATTGAAATAAAACCCATTAAATTGGTGAAGAGCCAAGGTTTAGCTAGGCTACTGGTTGAATCAAATTGCAAATCACTAGGGGTTAATTTCATGAATCTAAACTTGGAGAAGCAACAAACTGATTTTGCTGATAAAATCTCTCATATCATCCCCAACTTGGCAGAATGCACCTGGTATAAATACATCATATATTTTCTACAAAAGTTGCAGCCTCCTGATGGTCTTGAGAAAAAAAAAGGTGAGATCTCTGAAACTTAAGGCAATCAGATATTGTCTTATTGATAACATGTTGTATTGGAAAGATCCTCTACGGGTTCTTTTGAGGTGTTTAGATCCACAGGAGGCCCAAAGGGCCATGACTAATTTTCATGACAACATGTGTGGGGGGCATCATTTTTGGAGAACCAAAGCCTATAAGATCCTCAGAGTTGGGTATTTTGGCCTAGCCTTTTTTCTGATGTTTGTACAAAGATTAGAGCTTGTGTCAAATGCCAAAAGTTTTTTGGAAAGCAGTAGCTCAAATCTTTTCCTTTGAAGCCAGTGGTGGTTTCTGGATTCTTTTCAAAAGTGGGGGCTTGACTTCATTAGAGAAATTCACCCAACATCAAGTGGTCAACATAGGTGGATTCTGACTAGAATTAACTATTTCTCCACATGGATAGCATCCATACCTACCAGGAGTGCCTCTCATCAGGTAATTATTGGTTTTCTTGAAGATATCATGTCCAGATTTGGTTGTCCAATAAGATTGTTACTAACATTGTTGCTTCTTTCAAAGTTGAACCTTTGATAAAGTTTTGTGAACAGTATGGGATTGCATTAGTCCATTCTACTCCCTATTATCCCCAAGGAAATGGTTTGGTAGAATCTTCTAACAAGAGCCTTATAAATATCATCAAGAAGTTGTTAGAAGACAACAAGAAAGCATGGAACTCAAAGTTAAAATCTGCATTATGGGCTGATAGAGTTACTACAAAGAGGTCACTTGGTATTTCCCCCTTTCAGCTTGTATATGGTATTGAGGTTGTCTTTCCTACTCAACTTGTCTTTCTCGTGGCAAAGTTCTTACAGGATCGAGATGGAGAACCAAATGATTTGGTCAAGAGGATACATTAGTTGGTAGAAGTGCAGTAGAATAGAGAGCATCTCCTTGACAAAGCATAGGACCATCAGCAGAAGATCAAGCAAGCTTTTGACCAAAAGACCAGCAAAGAATATTTCCAGCTGGGGCATCTAGTGCTCAAGTGGGATGCACCCAAGAAAGAACAAGGCAAAAATGATAAATTTGAAGCCTTGTGGATTGGCCCTTTCAGGATTTCTAAGGTGTTTTCAAATAATACTTACAAATTGCATAACCTGGAGGATTCTGAAGTTTTTGGTGGCCCTGTTAATGGACGCTTTCTTAAGAAGTTTTTTGTTTGAGCCATGAAGTGGTTGCCCCTTTCATTGTAAATATCTTGTTTCTTCTTATTTTGTTGAATAAATAACCTCATAGCCCAAAAATAAGACACTAGAACTGCATGTTCTTGGCATCTCCCAGGGAGCATGCCATCCTCTATGGAGCCATATGTTAACACATAGAATTGTAGGGGAAATGTTAACACATAGAATTGTAGTATTTATCTTCGAGTCATAGGTTTTCTTTAAGTTTTTATGATTTCCTGTAATCAAGACCGAAGTCTGTACTTCTATTCCTTCTCCCTCTCCAGCATAGTCTGTCCTTGAAGCCTTTCCACTTAAGGTCAGTCAAGAAAATTTCTCAATGCTAAATGGTTGGATTTTTATCATTTCCTTGCTTGATTGTTCCTATGTGCAGAGTTGTTTATGTCTTCTTGAAAGATCATTATGGTTCTGATTGAGTTTCAAATACTTGTCATTATGTTTTGCTACTAATTAAGCATGCAACAAATCCTCCAAGTCCTTTGTATGCATAGTTAACTTCAGTAGAAAAAAGCAGATATTCGAAAGAAGTTCATTTTGATCTTAAATGATCTAGAATTGGATCCAGGAGCTTGATGGGGCTTAGAAAGGCCTAAAAATAAAAGTGCTTAGAATGGCTTCAAAATGGACGTGTTCATAAGCCTCATTGATACGAACCCAATGCAACTTGAACAGGCTCAAATGGACGTTGTATGCTCCAAATATGGCGATTTGTTCGTTTTGCTAAACAAGCAAAAAAATGATGATTGTATAGTCTGTACGATCTGTACAGTGCCACGTGGCAGATGAGTGTACATATCGTACGGACGTACAGATGAAGTGGAAGGGTACAGTTCGATGTTGACGTGGCAGGTACAGGTAGACCAATCCAGGAGTGACACGTGTCACCACTGCAAGGGTGATATGTGGCACGCCCGTATGGCGTACGTACGACATGTGGCATACAATGACTAGGAAAGTGTGTTGACTGAGAAGATGTATTGACTGGGTAGACAAGTGGTCCAATCAGACCTTGACACATGGTGATTACTTGGGTGCATGTAAAGGTGCCATGTGGCCCAGTCATGGGCTACTACATGGCATCCATTCATTGGTCGGTTTCTTGATGTGCTTTTGGCAAAATTTATGGAGCACAGGGGTTTTGAACTCGCGACCTCTAGTTCAGGTTAATGATTTGGAAAGGCCAGGCTAGACAGCCCGCCCAAGGGTAGTGCTTACACCATATGCGTTGCAATAAATATATAAAGTGGATGCTATGAAGTTGTGGGCGGATAAAGGGTTGAGGCCTAGCCCCATCCCCACAGTGGATGCATACGAACATACCAACGGAACCATAGCCCATACCTTAAACTTTTGTGCATGGATATAACAGTTACTCCAGCCCCTGATCCTATGGGAATGCCATATCACCTAGGACTTTGTCTTTGGTGGTTAGCGCGGAGGTAGGGTTAAGCCCCGGTTGGTCGGGCTAGACCATTGACCAAGGGCTTAACCATGGGCTATTCTAACAGGTAGAGCATGGAGTCAAAATTCCATGGCCACATGGCCTTATATGTGACCAAGAGTTAGAGTTTGGGGGTTAAAGACCAGGGAGCCAAGCACCCGTTTATGTGCTTGGCCACATGGAGCATGCCACATGACCTAGAGCCCTAGAAAAAGGAATTGCACCCATATTTTGTTCATTTAGTCGGTTATTTACTTTATTATAAAGATTTTTTATGATTTTATTCAGCAGAATTGAGGAATTTTGGTCATTTTTGGGGGATATTGGGCCCTTTTTGAGGCCGTATTTTGGGGGGAAGTTGGGAGATGGTTAACAACTTCAAATCTATATAAACTAGGGGTTCTTGAAGCCAAGGAGGGTATTTAGAGCATATTTATGCTAAATATTTTCCAAGCCAAAGCCATTTTTATGTAGGGAAGTTGTTGAGGAGAGCACCTTTGCGGGCCATTTCTGGGAGCTACGGTCATCCGATTTCAGTGTCGTTAGTTTTGTTGGGTTCCATAGATCTAGTAGAATAAGACCATATTAGTTTGTAATCCTTTTGGAACTATTGTGATGTACAATTAAATATTTGAATAGAAATAAGAAAGCCTCACCCATTGAGACAAAGGCCTGGAGACGTAGGCGAGATTGTCGAACTTCGTTATCACATTGGTGTTTATGGTTTGTTGATCCTCATGCTTTATTTCAGATCTGTATATGTTTATACGGCTGTCATTTTTTATTCATAATTCTTTCTCTTTCATTCAGCTTCCTAAATGGTTAATTAACACATGCTAAATAACTCAACCATTGTCGTTTAAAAGATCTTTTCGGATCAAGGGGTATCAAAGCTAGTTGACGTTTGGATTTGAGTTTGCATGTTAAGAAAGGAAAAGATACATCGTGGTGAAGGAGAGATTGTTGAATACAATTCATTGATTGGATTGAGAAAGAGAACTTATCAAAGCGAGAAGATGACATTGGAAGAGGGACTTTCTCAGGATGAGAAAGAGTTTCGAAAAACTTTCTTCACCATGTCGGAGATGATGAAGGTTTTGTATGAGGATTACTTGGAACCAAAGAGACCAAATCTGGGTGAATCTTCAAAAGGAAAAAGTAAATAAGGAGAGTATCCTCCTCAAATTCCTCCTTGACCTCCATCTTCACCAACTTCTTCTCCTTCTTCTTCAAGTTCAAGTTCTAAATCCACTGCAAAGAAACATGTCCATAAACATAAGAATGAAATGACTTTACTAAAAGTTGATGTTAAATTCGAATTACCCATGTCTGATAGTGAAGTTAATGCAGAGAGACTTGAAAATTGGGTTAGATAGATGGAGGTTTATTGCAGTGTGTAACAAATCAAGGATGAGGCAACTCAGATCAAGTTGGCATCACTTAGACTTGCAAGCACAACACTCATCTGGTGGCAAAGAAAGTTGCAAAATGGCACGCAACAAGTGGGTAATGTATTTCCATCATGGAAAGCTTTTACTTCTGCACTTAGGAAGCAATTTTATCCTTTTTATTATAAAGAGAAAGCTTTAATTGAATGGCAAGCTCTTAAACTAAGAAAAGGACAAACAGTGCAAGAATACACAGATGGATTTCGTAAAATGGCATTGATGTTAGATATTCATTTACATACCCAAGAAACTCTTATGAAGTATATAGGAGGGTTACCTGCACATATTCGAAATATTGTATTCATGTTTGGACCTACTAATCTTGATGAGGTTTATGTTCAAGCGACATACATTGAAGCAGGGAAAACAGGAGTTGGTGTATCAGGGGAATCATCTTCAAGAAAATAGGACAAAAGGAAGTGGAATGGAAAGAAGGCAAATTCAGTGGCAAGAAAGGAAGAGAAGCCCTCTTTCAAGCATTGCAAGAAAGAGGGGCATGATGAGGACCGTTGTTGGAAATTGCATCTCGAGAAGAGACTGAAGTGGTTCAAAGAAAAGAAAGAGAGTAAAACAGTTGCAGCAGTAACACGACCCACAAACTTGGGATCAGATTCAGGTGATGAATCTAAAGTTTCATTGGTTGGTATGACAAGTAAAATGGGTGATGGATTTGATTTTAGAAGTAAATTTTTTCACATAAGGGTCATAATGTGACATACTAAGGTCGACACATTGATAGATAGTGGATCTCAATCTAACTTAATTTCAAAGGAATTGGTTAAGCAATTGGGATTAAAAACACAGATGCATCATAAGCCTTACACACTTAAATGAATAAGAAAAAATCATCAATTGCACATAACAAAGCGGTGCACATTAAAATTTGCAATTTCATCTAAGTTTGTGGATGAGGTAACATGTGATGTGGTGAAACTAAGTGAATGTGGAATGGTCTTAGGCAATCCTTACTTGTATGATCGTAAAGCAATCTTCTACAGGGAAAAGAATCAATATCACTTAATCAAACCAAGTCAAGAATATGTTGTTCATGCTCATCATTTAAAGGAAAATAAATCTCTTCAAACTATCGAACAATTAAGAAAGGAATCTCAAGCAAGCAACACACCTATAATTGTTTCAAATCAAGTAATCGATCTTAAGCAGGAACATGAGATGATTGTAGAATGGAAAATCAATCACACTTTGCTTCAAGATAAGCTAATGTCGTGCAAATATTATAAACATATCAACTCATTTGCAATCATATTTTTGATGCTATCATTAGTAATGTTATCAACATGGATGATAGTGGATTCAGTAAGATGTGACATGGTACAAATGGCTAACAATATGCTGCCAGGTATCATGATTTTTTTACAGTTGATCTTGATAAGACAGGTGCACAGGACAGAGTTTAAAGACAGAGAACAAGTCAGGTGGCCTATCCCACACTTGATGACTAGTCAATAACCTTTTGGGGACCAAAAGGTCTTTAGTGGGGAGGTGTGATCCAGAATTGGATCCAGGAGCTTGATGGATCTCAAAAAGGCCTAAAACTTAAAGTGCTCAGAATCGCTTCAAAATGAACTTGTGCATAGGCCTCGTCGATACGAACCCAATGCAACTTGAACGGGATCAAATGGATGTCGTATGCTCCAGATATGGTGATTTGTTTATTTTTCCAAACAAGCAAAAAAATGATAAATGTAAATTCCATACAGTCCCACGTGGCAGTTGAATGTACAGGTCGTACGATTGTACAGCTGACATGGTAGGGTATAGTTGGATGTTGACGTGGTAGCTATAGGTGGACCAATATGGAAGTGACATGTGTCACCACTGCAAGGGTGACACGTGGCATGCCCATACGGCGTACGTATAATACATGGAAGAGAATGACCAGGCAAGTGTCCTAACTTGGAAGACAAGTGGTCCAATTAGATCTTGACATGTGGCGATTACTTGGGCACATGTAAAGGTGCCATGTGGCCCACTCATGGGTTGACACATGGCACCCATTCATTGGTTGGTTTCCTTATGTGTTTTTGGAAAAATTTATGGAGCTCAGGGGTTTTGAACCCGCAACCTTTGGTTCAGGTTAACGATTTGGCAAGGTCGGGATAGCCAGCCCACCCGAGGGTAGTGCTTACACCATATACGTTGCAATAAATATATAAAGTGGATGCTATGAATTTGCAGGTGAATAAAGGGATGGGGCCTAGCCCCAACCCCATGGCGAATGCATATGACCATACCAACAGAACCACAGCCCAGACCTTAAACTTTTGCGTGTGGATATAACAGTTACTCCATCCCCCAATTCTGTGGGAACTCCATATGACTCGAGACTCTGTCTTTGGTGGTTAGTGCGGAGGTAGGTTTAATCCTCGGTCAGTCGGGCTATCCTACTAACCAAGGGCTTAACCATGGGTTATTCTAACAGGTAGAGCATGGAGTTGAAAGTCCGTGGCCACATGGCCTTATATGCAACCAAGAGTTGGAGTTTGGGGGTTGAAGACCAGGGGGCCAACGCGCCTGTTTAAGCGCTTGGACACATTGAGTGCGCCACATGACCTGGAGCCATAGAAAAAGGGGTTGTGCCCATATTTTGTGCATTTAGTGGGCTATTTATTTTATTATAAATATTTTTGATGATTTTATTCAGCAGAATTGAGGGATTTTGGTCATTTTGGGGGGATATTAAGCTCTTTTTGAGGCCAGATTTTGGGGGGAAGTTGGGAGATGGTTACCAAATTCATATCTATATAAACTAGGGGTTCTTAAAGCCACGAGGGGGATTCAGAGTAGGTTTATGCTGAATATTTTCCAAGCCAAATCCATTTTTATGTAGGGAAGTTGTTGAGGAGAGCACCTTTGCGAGCCATTTATGGGAGCTCCGGTCATCCAATTTCAGTGCCATCAGTTTTGTTGGGTTCTAGAGATCTGGTAGAACAAGACCATATTAGTTTTTAATCCTTTTGTCACTATTTTGATGTACTTTTAAATCTTTGAACAGAAATAAGAAAGCCTCACCCACTGAGACAAAGGCCCGGAGACGTAGGCGAGATTGTCGAACTCCGTTATCACATTGGTGTTTATGGTTTGTTGGTCCTCGTGCTTTATTTGAAATCTGTATATGTTTATATGGATGTCATGTTTTATTCATAATTCTCCATCTTTCATTCAGCTTCCCAAATGGTTAATTGACACATGCTAAATAACTCAACCATTGTCGTTTAAAATATCTTTTTGGATCATTAAAATACAAGCAAACAAACAAGTTCATCTTTCAACAGCAGAGATCCAATCAAGCAAATCAGATCGACGGCGTGTGTTCATTTGAAAATTCAAAGTTGTGTAGGGTTTAACATCTTAAGCAGACTGTCAAAGTACCAGAACTCCCAAACCCCGAAGCATCGAAGCGTTGAAGTGACACGTCACTTCGAGCCCATACCACTTCGAGGGTTTTCATACTTCACATTCAAAGAACTCCTAAACCCCGAAGTGTCAAAGGCATGTGGCACTCATCCACCAAGGACACTTGGCACTCATCTATCAGAAACACGTGGCATTCATCCAACGCTGACGCATGGCACTCAGTTTAGGCACCTTTGGACACATAATCTATTCATTTTTGAGTGACACATGTCACTCTCTTTTTGTGACACGTCAACAGTCATGACGTCATATGATGTCAAGCCACCATGTCACTTTGGGCCCATACTACTCTCGGAGTTATGAAAAATCTTCATGCAGAAGCCCCAAAACTCTGAAATGCCAAAGTGACGAGAGACTGCCATGTCAAATCCGGGAGAAAGTCACTTCGAGAGATAATTCATGCTACACAAAATTAACACCATCACTAGATATGGTTAGGGGATTTCTAATTTGGCAGGCATTTATTTTTATCATAAGTCATTAGCATATGTGTAAGGATTAACTCCCACACAGGTTTCATCAGCGGCATATTCATCTTCCAGATCGGATGATCCTCTCACCCCTCACTCCAATATCACTCACTACTTTCGTTCCTCTCACCACCTGACACTTGTCCACCACACGCCACCTATCAACCTTCCACCCAGATCGCATATCATGACCATATCAACGGCCATGGTCCATTTCAGTGCTGCAAGATGATCGAGCATTAAAATACTTAAGCGGTCCTAAATCTAAACTATGGTATCGTGAGGGAGCTATGTGGTAGCTTAGACGGGATTTCAGGCCCAAAATGTTGGGTATATGTTATATTCTTTGCATGTGTGTGTGAGGGCGCGTCAGGTTCGACAACTGTGTCTGACGATCCCTCCAGTAGTGCCCTATGTGTGTCGTGTGCATTGGGCGCTTTCCTAGGGGGGTCCCGAGGGGGGCAGGTATGCCCCCCCCTGGTTACGCATAGCGCCCCGAAATAAAAAAAATTGGCAGTTTTTGCTATTTTTAGCGGTTTTCTAAATTAATCCTGGATTAAGGGATTAGGGTTTTGGTATCTACGGAATACCTAAAAACATTGTATATATTGTATGGTGAATGTGAAATTCGAGATAATGAATATAAGAAAGGTTTTCCCGGTTGAGGGTTTCCAGTATAAAATCTTTGTATACTCTGTGTATGAGCCATTGATTAAATTTTGTTTTTCTTAAGAATCTATATGCATTGCTTTACTTCACAGGTTTAAAATTTACACAAAAGCGTCGTGGACCCAAACCACCCTCAGAAACTCCCAAAATCACATGCTTATATGAAGTCAAGTCACCACGTCGCCACCTTTTTAACTTTTCTTCCTTCATTCACCCTACCGTGTACCTACTCCCCCTCTCATCATTCGACACTTGTTTTCTACTCCCTCCACATCACATCCTGCATATCCTTCCCCTCCTCTCATCATACATCATTTGTCCCCATAGACCATCTACCTCCTCGCATTCACTCGTCCCTTCTCCCCATTGGAAATTGATTCCACGTCTTCCAGTTTGTAACCAATCGTGACTCTCCCCGGGACCTTATGGCAAATAGTTGTTCCAATAAAATTCCGCCCTGAGTTAAACCTGCCAAAAGACCAGTGCCACTATCCTCTTTTGACTACAGATGTTTCCTAGCACAATTAATCAAAGGCACAAATGGCAAAGAAATCAACATGAAGGAAGAATAAGTAGAGGAGATGTGCCCAAGTGGCAGCACTTCGTGACAGTATTTGTGCTAGAGTTGTTACCAACAGGCTCGCTGATTCTAGTAGTATGTTAAATCCAGTCTGTACAGATGTTAGATTGACAAATTTTCATGGAGAATCCTAGGAAAGAAATGCCATCTCATATGTCAAGTTGTTGTCTACCTTTTTTATTATAAATATTGCATAATAATGTTATAACTGGTTGGAATGGTTGAGCAGAGCTCCCTTTGTAATGTTTTTGATGTAACAAAGTTGTTCTCTAGTTATGTATGATATTTGAGACTTTTTCATTAATAGAAGTCAACATCTTTTCATTATCTTATTTCTTCTTACTATGAATGTTGATTATGGGATGATCCTTATGAGATGTTATATCTGTGTTATAATGGAGGTTTGATTATGATGCTACTGTAAATGTTTTTAGAGTTTTAAAGTTTAGTTTCAATAGGATCTTGTGACTAATATTTTTCTTCACCTAGTTGTTAGAAGGCATGATGCTTATAGCAGACTTGTTCATCCTTCTCACCAAAGTCTTCCATCTACTCACATTTATCCTTAAACCACTGACTGAAGTTAATTAAAACCTCATCTACTTATGCATGCTAGCCCAGACTTCTGTGTTAAAACATTCTTATACTGAGTTTTTTTCTATTTGACCTTCAATTATTCATTTACATCTAAAAAACCTTTGATGGGTACTGGGATTATCCTCTTGCAATCTGAGGGTGACTCTTAGTGCTAACAATGCGTTCAGGAAATCAGTTTTGTGTCATTACCAAACATCATACAGTAACACCGAACATGGTGAATGGATTGTTGCTTGATCTTTTATAAATTAGATATGATACAAGAAAAGGAAGAGTTGAAGGAGATGATTTACAAGAACACAAATATTATAAGGAAGGAATTAAAAACTGAAACATAAATGCAGGAGATGAATCTTTGTTTCCTACTGCATTTATCAACTAATTCTACTCAAGATATCTGGTCATAAGAAACTCTTCAATTCCCCAAAGTGTCGACCTCAACAATGGGTGCCTTCATTGTCTTTTATTCCTCTCTCTCATGCCCTAAACTGCTTCTTGAAACCACTTCCAGCTTCCTGAAACTGTTTCCATCTTCTTGATTCTTGAGTGGTTTCCCTCTTGGTAAATTGGTAAAAATGACTTTCACCCACTAGATTTCTATTATGCTGAGATCATGGAGTAGCTGGAGATTCGCAGGCCTGAATATCGATCACGCCCTATCCCTAAAAATATCCATGTAATCATTTACCTCGTTGCAACAGCTTGACATTAAAATTGCACAGGCTTGAGACTCAGCAGTTGTTGGATCAATCTCAGCAATCAATCTCGACCATTGATCTTTAAAAACAAACTTTACGTTGTTGAAAGATAGACCCAACGCTTGGTGTATCGACAATTGAGGTGTCGACAATCAAGGAATAGTTGTTATCAAATCTAGGCCATCTATCTTGCAATGAATATGAGCCTTCCATCTCGGACCTAATCAAATATGGGTCTTTTATATGTGGGTCGATGAGCCTGAAATGACTTGATCTTTAAAATTGAAATTGAACCTTCGATCTAGGACACGATCCAATCTGGTTCGTTGATTTGTTGAACCTTCCCTTTCTTTAACAATGTCATCGTCAGGACGATTGGGAATAACTTATGTTGGGGGAAATTCATCATGTTTCATAGACAACAACATCCACGATCATCTCCACCATTAATATTTCACCGAAACCAAGAGATTCGTTGATCTAGACTCGACTAAAAGCTATAAATGGCTAAGGCATCAACCCGTTCATGATTACGTCACCCTGGATTCATGGATATTTTCTATTGGCCCATGATGGCACTAACACGGCAGCAGAACAGGACACGTGTCACCCCTTTTTGGTTTTTTTATCTGTGCATCTGATGGGTTCCTCGTGTCCACATGGTAGCCATTGATAGTCTCTAAAATTTCTTTGTTGGTGGGTTAACACGACACCTGGTCGAGACGCTTCGATACCCAGGAGTATATCTGGATCATTGATCAGTCCTACTTGAAAGAAGTTTGATATCTAATCTGAACCGTCCATCATAGGTGCCTCTTCGGGGTGTTGTATGATTAGTTTCAAAAGGGACTCTGAATGAGGAACTACGACAACCGTTGATCCATTAGAGGAACTAGGAACGCATGAGAATTGTTGATCTTGCTCAACCACGAACTCAAAAAATGGCTAAGGAAAAACTCATCATGCTTACGTCAGTCTAAAAACGTGGAAACTTTCTATTTGGCCATAGTGGTACTGACGTGGCAAGGGAAAACAACATGTGTCACCCAGATTTGAGATTTTTACCTATGCATGTGGCAGGTTCCACCTATTCACATGGTAGTCACTGTTTGGCCCTGATAATGCTCTGTTGGCAGACCATGTGTAATGTTGAGTTGATATACTGGGGTCATGGATCAAATTTGGGTCATTGATCTCTCAAAGCACTGTTGATGGCATGATGCAATCGAGACCATTGATCTATTTCCCTTAAAAGAGGTCTAAGAGCATATATGGATCGTCCATATCAAGTGCCTATTCAAAGTGTTGAAGGATCCGGTCTCAAATGAGACTCTGAAAAGAGAACTCTGATGACAATTGATTTAAAATATGAGGACAACTGAGAGTCGTTGATCTCGCATGGTCAAAAGCAAAAAATTGACTAAGGAAAGAATCATTATGCTGACGTCAACCCGAACACGTGGCGAATTTCTATTGGCCCACAGTGGCACTGACATGGTAGGAGAGTAGGACACGAGTCACCTGGATTTGATATTTTTACACATGCATGTGGTTGGTTTCACATGTCCATGTGGCAGCCTCTAGTTAGCTCTCATAATGCCTTGTTGGCATGCTGACGTGACCCCGGGCCGAGAGGCTTTAATACTTGAGGGAAGATCTGGACCGTTGATCTTCTCGGGGGAATGATTGATGGCACCTATCAAATCTAGACCATTCGTCGGAGGTATGCCCATTGGAGTGCTTGGGAGTTAGGTCTCCAAGGAAAATTTGATGACCATTGATTTAAAAGATCAGGGGGGCGACCCGATATGAGCCATCTATCCCTCGGGATCTAGAAAACTTTTGAAATTCTATGCTTTTAGGCTGTGATCTCATGATAATCCCCTGGAATATTGGCACTTAAGCTCTTTTGGGGTGCAATAAGCCCCCTTTTTACCCATGATAAGCGCCTGAGGGATTAAATCTTTCCTTAGGCATGGAAGAGCGTGATTTTTCTGCTATTTTCTTCAAGTTTCCTTAGGAAAATTTGACTTTGGGCTACGCAGAGGCTCTAGAAGCTCAAATTTCTGCTGCTAACTCATCTGATATTGACCTTATATCTTCATTCATCCTTCATTTACTTGCAAGAACAAATATAGTACTAACATGTTGCACGTGGAAGAAGAGGGGAAGAGGGACACAACACTTAGAAGAAATTATTCATCAACTCTTCAAAGCTCTTCTTGCAATCTCTTTATTGGGCAATTGAAAAACACTGTGAGTATCTCGGACATACAGAATCAAATTTAGATTCCATAAAATGCATTACAAAGTTGAGACTGAGAGCTACACAATGAACTGATGATCATACACAAATTCCTCCTTCTAATATTATTTTTTACTATTATTCCAAAGAGCAAAAAATCAAAGTGATAAAAAAATTTGATCAACAAGAGGATATGCTCAACTTCCTTTACATTAAAATATTGATTTTTTAGGCTAAAATCCCCCAGTCTAACCTATGGAGGGGAAAAAGGCCCTCTTCTTTAATTAACTAATTTTAAAATGCAAAATTTGGGCTTTTAGGCTACATGTACAATAAATAAGGGGGAAACCCCTCAAAGTTGGGACATATCATCAAAAATGTCTTTCCATGTAGCATCTAACCTCCAAAGGCCCTTCAAATACTCCATTCTTCAATAAACCCCCCATGAGGATATGGTATGATTTCCTCCAAGTCTTCCAATGTGGACCAATGGGCTTTCAAAATAATCACTCTTCCTCCAAAATTACAAATGAAACTCCTCAAGGGGTCGACTTGGGTTCTTATAGGCTGATCCTTACAGGTTGCCCTGACTTTATTTAATATTGGCTCAGCTGAAAAAATATCAGGTTAGCTTCAAGCCAAAGAGAATAAATGTATGTATATATATGCACACAAAGGGCCAAAAGTCAAATTCCTTTTGTCAGACCCTCTGCAATTTAATTCATTGGGAAATTATGCTCCAAGGTTGGATCTTGGTTTATTTCCAACCCTTCATCTACACTTTAGTAACCTTTGAATAAATACTCACTGAAATATACTTTCACCCTTTCAGAATATAGTTGAAATTGTAAGGCATGTCAACTATTTGATTGGGATAAGAAGGATTTAGTTGTCAACAACAACATTGTTTTACAACCACCATAAGAGGAAGTTTTCAGTCGTCCAACTTAATGTTAGAGTAAATGGAGGGCTTGGTGGCAAGGAATCAATACTGGGATCATATCATTTTGGCACTCGTAGCTTTCCATATTTGTTTCTTGAATCAACCCTGCTATAATTTGAGCCTCCTTGTTCTTATATAAGGATGGAAGCATCACTTAATAGAACCAAACCTTCATTAACCATCATTAGAGCATTGAAGTGTTACTAAGGCTCATCATTACTCAACCAACTTTGTTTATGTTGAAGATGAAATCTTTGTTTGTTGATTCATTGTCTTGGATCTTTGATTCGTGTTGTTATCTTCATCTAGAATAGGATGCTTGCACTCTTCTTCAGAAAAATATTGATGGGACACTACACCAATAAATACAACCATACTAATCACAAATAGACTGCATAATATTTCATCACAAATAATCAAACTTTTCTTATGAGGATCCTGAAATGTATTCTCCTTTATCTATGTTAGTGAGAGTTTTTGAACCTCAAATAAAGAAATAATGTATTTTCAATGTCGTCTTTCAAATATCCAACAAACTCTAAAGGTTCCTTTAAATCCCAACCATTGAAATCTCTTGGCAAAGATATTTATTTCATCATTCCATATCATTTTGTTCCTCAAGTGCCAATCTTCTGGGCCTTATTCATACAATTAGAGGAAGTATTTAGGCACCAGTTTGGAGAGAATCCTAAAAGTGTCAAGATCGTGGAGGATATTGTTTTGCTTGTCGGTGATAAGTAGCACATACAAAGATTCCATTAGCTCGTATATATTTTGGTTTCCATTTTCCATTGTGCAATTAGAGAGTCACCATATCTTGGTTTCATAATCTTTGAGTAGGAGAACTTCACAAAATATTTGTTCCTTTTTAGCACAAGCCTAATTTTTCAATCATTTTTTGTCTTCAAAATTCAAGACACCACCCTTCTATTCATATCTTCTCCATTGAATGAAAAAAATTTCCCTCTGAGAAAGGTCTAGAGAGCTCACAAGGTTAGGTACAACATTTTCAAGCGTGTATATGAGCTCATATTGGACAATACACATATCCCCAACATGGTCCACCAACTTCTACCTCTTCTCCTTCAATTAAATAATTTCCTCATTTCCCAAATGTGCATATCTACTCTTGGCATTTCCAACTATTTGGGTAAAAAATGTACCAGACCATTTTACATCAAACCGCCCACTTTTTATAGCATCTAAGACAATCGAAGTAATGACAACTTCTTAATTGGATATCCATTTTTTAGGCTTTCTTTGTAGTAAAATATGAGAGAAAGTGCCATTGGAAACCTATGCCACGCCGCCACATTCATTTGGAGATGTTGGATAAGTTGATTTCATCTTTGACAAGAATTGTTGGTTACATTTTAAAACCTCATCAAGAATGCTAATATCCACTTGTAAGGGTCGTTTTGTAAACTTGCTTATTTTAGAGGATTGTCTAACCTTTGAAATCATTTCACAGATGTTTACTCCACAATGAGATTTTTTTTTCACTATTTTTCTTCCAGGATAAATAGGGGAAGACGAATTATTCTTTGAAGTCTTTGTTGAAACCTTTTGTCCTCGAGAATTGTGATTACTCTTTGAAGCCTTCCCTAATTTCTTTTGTACAAGAGAGGACAATTTCCATTCTTGATCCCTAGTACCTATAGCCATTATATCTTGTAAATACCTTCCTTCAAGTTTCTTTTTTTGAGTGCCATGATTTTGAATATCCCAAATAATAATTTGATTAGAGGAAGGAAAATATAGAACATATGATATACCATTATAAGGCATCTTACCAACTTGGAACTTCTTCACAATATGGTGGATAACAAGTACCTCCCTAGATACCCAATATTATCATCCCCGGCTACATTACAAAGATCCACTAATATATGCTCAGAATATCCAAGAATGAATAAAATTTATCCTCCAAGGCTCCCTATAAATACTAAAACCCCAAACTTCATAACCATACAAAATCACTTGGATACAAGTGTGTTAAACATAAACTTTTTTTTTCCTATAACCATAATTTAGCTTATTTACAATTATTTTCAAGACCAAAATAAACTTTCCAACCTCCACTAATCCTTCTTTCAACACTACAATTCCATTGTAGTTTATGATGGATGTAAATTCCAAGATACTTATATGAAAGGACTTCTTCCAAGTTTTGGTTATTGTGAACAAACTTAGGGCAAGTGACAAACCTAGACTTGATGATCATTAAGTTTTTTTTATTAGTATTCATAGTCTACCTAGAGTTAGTTCAAAAATATTAAGAACTTCAAGCTACTTTTTTAGGACACAAGGCTTCATTGCTAAAAGAACAATGCTCTCTACATTAGGGAGGATGATAACTAGCCCTAATAGGTCAGTTCTCACACACTCAACATCCTCTAGGAAATTTTATAACTTATCTATGTAAATTCCAACAAGGTGGGGGACAAAGGGCATCCTTGCTTGACCCCTTTATTACAACTAATTGCTTCCAACCTATTACCCCCCCATCCTAGGGGTAACTAAGGAGATGATGTCTCGAGGCCCATAGGTAGCAGACATGGAGTGTCGAGAGTCGGATGCATAGCACAACCCACATAGACCCTCTTATTCAAAATGATTCACAGTCATCATTGGCAGTAGAGCATCACCCACTACACTAGCATGGCTCCCAAGAGACAATAGGTCTTGATTCATGAGGTAACAAGTCCAGTCTCGTGGTAAGTGTCAGTTTAATATTTGAATCATTTGAGCATGTTGCAAATAGTCATTTCTTGATTATCGAATGTTTTCTTGGAAATTATATCATTTGTCTAATGTCACCTTGGTGGTTGGCATGGTATCCTAGTAATTTTGACACCCTCTTGAAAATGGTTTCTACTTGGTGGTTTCCTTGAAGGGTCATCATACCATTTTTCCTCATAATTACCACGTTCCACACTTCTTCCCCTCTATTTCCTCATATTTTGTGTCTTCGGGTTCACTGACCCCAAGAAGGGTTTGTACCTCATTTCATTGGAAGAAGGGGTTGAGGGCCCAGATGTGTTGTCACTAACACCATACATAAATTCTCTCCCTGAAGTCTTAAGATCCATGAAATGCTTCCCTAAATGAATAAAGGAATTTTAAATAAAAATGAATAAGGAAAATGAGTCTTGCTTGATGGGTAAGTGCATTGCGGTGCTCTTTTGTTTCCAGTGCACATAGCAACCAATGTGTTCTAACTTCAAGTGGCATTGTGGTGCTCTTTTATTCCCATTGCACATAACACTTAATGTTTGGACTTAATAATAAGGCAAATAAAGGGTTTGGAAAAAAGTTGCATTACAAACAAAGGGAAACTCAAGGATGTAGCACACCCTCCAAAAAGGCACCCATAAATGAGACAATATGAACCCTTGATATGTCAAGAACCCCATGCCCAAGAGCCTTTCCCCAATCCACCTCATACTCATTACATGGTATAGATAGGGTCTTCTTCGGAAACATTCCTTGACTTGGAGATTGGCCTACCCAATAGGGCACCATGAAACCCATCCCATATCTAAATTTGGAAAAGTTTATAAGGTCTTTGAGCATTTGTTTAATTTGAAAAGGGGGGATTTGATGCACTTGTTCGGGTGTTTCTTTCATTAAATGTGACTTACTTGGCATGATTGATATGATTTGTGGACACCTGGAGGTCATACTTGTTTGTCTTTGCAGGACCTTACCCAGTGGAGGACGATGGAACACACATGACATCACCTATATGCTTAGACATAGCCTTTGATGCCTACTACATCACCCTTCAACCCTTGATGTCATCTTGGAGGCTAGGGTTTGATGGATGATGGGTTTCGGAGGTGTTTTGATAGGAGGAGACACATGGCATGAAACGTTGGTACATGAGAGCATGACACATTATCTTTGGAGGCCCAACATTATCTTCTTGAGGATTGACATCTCAATTTTCAACCCTGCGTCACTCTTCTAGGGCATGACATGACCCTTCTTAGGGTTTAGTTTCATGTATTTTTCATTTTTACATATTGTAAAGGAAAATGAAGGGGGTCGACCCTCTCCTAATTTATTGTTGACAATTTTAAGTGGACAAATTGGTTTATATGGCCTCATATAAATAGAGGACCATCTCATTTTTATTTCTCATCATTCATTCCTCGCCATTTGTGAAAACAAGTCTGAAATTTTTTCCCTACTTGGATATCTCGCTATTCTACACTTATGCAACTTGCTTGGAAGATCAATTTGTGGATTCTTTTGTTGATTTTTGGATGAAATTTCTACAATTAGGGTTTTATCTCATGCTATCTTCGTGAAGTAAGTGAAAATTCCACAATTTTATCTTTGTGTTATCAATGCTTCATGGTAATTTCTCTTTTTCATGCTATACATCTTGCTTGGTGAAACCCTAAGAGAGGATCATAAGTGCTTCCTCCTCTCACAAGGTTAATTTTGTCCAAACTTTGTGAAGGAATCCTTGCTAGGGTTTGACTCCTAAAGCCCTGAAGTGCTAGCACTTTAGGATTTTGGCTCTAGACATTTGATTTCTTGACTTACTTAAGTATTAAGAAGGAAAAAAAGGGTTGCTATAGCCCAAAAGTGCTTGCACTCTAGCAATCCTTATCTTTAAGGCTTAAACCCTTAGGCCCTAATGTGCTAGCTCCTTATATTTTAATCCCTACCTCTTAGTCTTTGTTATTTAAATATTTAATAATTATTGTATTGTTGTTATAAAGACTCCATAGCCCTTAAAGGAACATATTTTACAACTCTCTTATGGTGAAATTGATCAACAAACACTCTCTTTTATTTCTCTCAATCTTTCTACTAGTTTTGCTAACACTAACACTCACTAAATCACTAGTAAACTTGTTATCACAAAAGTTTGCTACAACCATCTTAATAC
This sequence comes from Picea mariana, assembly GCA_032191745.1. Classification (NCBI taxonomy): domain Eukaryota; kingdom Viridiplantae; phylum Streptophyta; class Pinopsida; order Pinales; family Pinaceae; genus Picea; species Picea mariana. The sequence continues at coordinate 37,836 of JASDQU011400782.1, forward strand.
ACTCTTATTTGCTACATACACTCTTGGAAAGGTGGCCTAACATGTTCAAAATGCTTATAACGATTGGATAGTACTCTAGTGGATGTGTGTTAAGTTTACATTGTCAATTGTTGCAATTTTGAAGCTTAATTATTGCTATTGTTATAAATCTTTTACTATTGTTGTATCATTGTTCATTGCTGCAAATTTATAACACCCTTTAGCAGTTATTCTTGTCTAGTGTCTTATGAGGTATTAATTTCATGTCTGTACTTGGAAATCATACTATATATGCTATAAAGTGTTCTTGTTCCGGGCAGATACTCAAACATGTTTACACCTCTTATTCCCTTTGACCTAGATCTTGAATTTAGGTGACCAAGAGAGGGCGTGATAGGCTATGCTAATAAACTTGCTACTTTGATCCCTTGAGGTCACTAGGGAATCCTCCCCTGTGGTGGACCTCCTCCATCACCAAAACAAGGGAACTTCTTACTAAGGTGACAGTGGTAGAATTTTCCATAGTTACGTAGATTTGGGTAACTTGTGTTGGGCTTTGCACAAGTACAAATCATGTGATAACATTTTGGCATTGTTTTCAAGGAGGATTGAGTCATTCTCCTCAATGACATATATTCTGGTAACTTTCCCCAAAGCCATTCTCTCAAACTTTAGTCCCTCACCTTCCTTACATGATTTAGGGTTGATCATATGGCGACTCCATAAATTCCAAGGAGGCACACTAACCCTCCTAGGACCTACAACGGAAGGGTTCCTTGCAATTCACCTGTAGTGAAATCCTTGTTTGGTGGAAACCTTCCTTTGCCTACGATGGCTCAAAAGCAATGGGCATCCAATGTTTTCAAACTCTTAGATATGTTTGTTATCTCGGGGTACCCTCGATAGATGCCTCCAAAGTATGAGAAGTGGTTGCCTAAGTTTCCTGGTAATTATGTGACCACTATTAAGGAACACATTCGTAATTTTTGGTCCTTCTTTCAACTTAATCATGTGAGTGATGACACCTAAGATTTAGTAAAAACACTTTTCTTGGCCACTCTTACCAAAATGCTAGGAGATGGTATGTAAGTCTCCCTAAAAAGAGCATCAAGACAATGGATTAACTGGACGAAAAATTTCTTAAAAGGTGGAGTACTAAAGAGGATCCAAGCATGATGTTGACTTGACTTACCAAAATCAAGAAATCGTAAAATGAAACTGTTAGAGAATTTAATTCCAAGTTTAAAAAGTTGCTTCAACAAATCCCTAAAATCCATCACCCTGGAGGAGATTATCTTATCTTCCTCTACATCAAATCTTTCCAGGGACATTTTGGATAGTTGCTCAAAGACGAGCATCCAAACACAATCCATGAAGCCAAATAAATAACTATGAAAATTGAGGCAAATATTTCATCATGTAGGGTAGATCATTTCTATGCCAAGATCGATACCAAACCAAGGATAGTACACAATGTTGATCCCACTCAAGACACTAGAGCTTCATGGGCACGACTTGAAGAAACCATAAATGACCTTGCCAAGAACCAAACCTTGATGATGAACAAAATAACTAATTTGGAAAGGGTGCATCAACAAGCCCAAAAGCCTCCCTTTAAGGGACCACCTCAAAAGCCTAACCAAGCATGGAGAGATAGGAATTCAAGTGAACAAAGGGTTCCAAATATTATAGACCCTTCAAATTTTATAAGTAGAGAAGAGACTCCTTGGTGCTTGACTTGTGGAGACTCACATTGGGAATATGAGTACCCGAGGAATAATAGGGAGCCTGGTCAAATGAATTCCTTTGATGCTATAAACCATATATTTATTGTATCTCGTCAAGTGTGTGTTAATATCACACCCAAAAAACTTGAGGAAAGTAAAAGGGAAGAATCTAAGAGGGATAGGATGGAAGTTATAAACAACCTGGATGAGGAGATGAGGGATAGACTTAGGAAGACGGAATTACAAGTGTACACAAGATGAAGAAATGTGCCATAAGCTCCTCCCAGTGACCCTAAGCTCCCTCAACAAGGAATTCCTCCTCCTCCAGCAAGTAGACCTCCTCCTAGTCCCACTTTACCAAAGACCAATGCCTCGGAATTAAATATTGAACTAGACGATGTCTTGGCAAAGATTCATGTACATGTACCTCTAAGAAAGATCATTAAGATTTTCTTGATGAAAAATAGGGTTGATAAATTCTTCAAGGTACAAGGTGAACCTGTGGACCCTCCTATAATGCTATAAGCTAATCAGTTTAGACTACAATATGATGAGCACACACCATTCTTCATGTAATTGCAGGTAAATAATAAGCTCTTGAATAATTGTATGCTTGACTCGGGTGTAGGTGAAAATATCATGTTCTTAAAGGTGATGAGGTAATTGGGTTTGGAGACTACAAGGCCTTACAAGAATGTATGTAGGATTGAATTGAGGGCCATTTCCACTCATGGTGTAGTAGAGAATGTGAAGGTCTGCCTCACTCGATACCCTGATATAGTTCTCTTGATGGACATTGTGGTTGTAGATGTTCTTGATGTGTGGGGAATGATCTTGTATAGGAAGTTTGTTGCAACGTTGGGTGGCACATTACAGATGGATTTGACCAGTCTTAATATACCTATGTATGATGGTACTTATGCCCACCTTCCCAACATGACCATGGAAAATTACCATGTTGAAGAGATTGACCTTGACTTCGAGACGGAGGAACCCCTGAAGTAGTCAAGGAATCCCTTCCATATTTTTTCCCAGATGACTTTCCCTTCGCCCAAGAAGAAGATTTTGATCCTATAGATTGGCCTAAGAAGAAATATTATGATCAACAACTTGACAAGTGTAAATATAAGGAAATTGGCTTTGTCAAAATATTGAAGAAAGATGATAAGGACTTACTAATTAGACCGAACCAAGATTATGTTCTTATGACATAATCCCACTCCCCTCCCTCAAGGCAATATACCAGGGTAATAGAATAAATAATTGACATTAAAAGGGGAGATTACAAAATAGGAGATTTGGTGTTAGAGTGAGATACAAGGAAGGGCCAACCCAATACATGAAAGGAGTTTGATAATTTATGATTGGGTCCCTATAAGATTATGAAGAAGTCTGTCCATGATTCCTACTACCTATCCACATTTCAGGGGAGGAGGCATCCATTACCAGTTAGTGGGTCCCTTCTCAATCCATATCGCGGGGAAGAGGCTTGATTTCTTGAGGTAGCATAGATTAGGGTAGGTAGGTTAGGGTAGGCATTTGCATTTTGCATCTCATTTGTATATATGTTGCATTTTTCATATCATGCTAGTATAGTTGCATTTTGCTTAGATTTGCATACATATTTCTGATTTACATGTTGCTTTTCCATCCTTGCATATTGTTATGTTACATTCATATGGTTTGCATAGTCATATTGATATGTTGGAATAAAATATCAGAAATTTTTTATTTTCAAGTTTTGCTCTAGATTTTCATAGTTATCATTTTTTCCATATGAATAGGGGGTGAGTTACACCACCCCTCTGATTTTAAAAATTTGCTTGAGCATGTGTAGTCACAGGTCGTACCAGGAGATGTTGACGTTCTTGTGCGCTCTACGGTGAGTACATGTCCCCATGTAGGAGCCATATGTTACCCCACCAGCCTAGGGATAACTAAGGAGATGATGTCTCGAGGCCTGTACGTAGCATGTTAAGCCCTAATATTGGCTCATTACCCTTTAATTGGGGCATATTAGATTATTAATGCTATTTTATTTATGTCGGATTTAGGCCATTAGTTGTAATTATACCTCCTAGTCTCCTATATATACCAAGGAGACATTTTCATTTTGAATCATCTTGTACTTGAACATTTAAGTGGGGTAAAAGGAGTTTGCCCCCTTGAAGAGGATTATTATCTAAAATTCTCTCTTTTTCAAGGCGTTGAGTACTTTTTCTGAGGATTTTCTATGCTATATTGATGTTTGGTTCTTAACATATGGTATTAGAGCTCAAGGTCTTGGGGTTTCGCTGCTACATCTGAGACACCTTGGAATTTTTGCTGTAACTTTTTTTCTACAATGTTTCAGAAGGAACAGCTTGGAGGATATTTATTAGATGGATCAAGGTACGTTGGGTTCAAAATTCATCTCCTGAGGCCTTATACTTTCGGAGATACATCCTGTACAAGATAGGGTTCTAGAATTGTCCTGAACTGAGTCATTGTGGAATTTTCGCTATAAAAAAAATTATTTAACGTTTCAGACCCTGAGATATGGAGGCTATTTATAGAAATTAGTAAGGTATATGTGGTAAAAATTTCAACTTCTGGGTCATCTTAAATTTGTAGATACACCCTGTGTAAGATAGGGTATCTGACTAGTCCTATTGACTAGTCTCAAGAAGGTGTTCCAGGTAAAACAACCATAACTTCTTCCTAGAGTATCCAAATTGCATGGGACTAGTTGCATTGGATCATGGACCATCTCTAGTATTTCTGGTGTGAGTTTCAGAATTTTATATCAATAATTTTATGTGGGGCACACTATACAAGTGAGATCTCCTGGAAAGGCCAAAAATCTTCAAGTTGTGGGGAATTTACCATAAATTCCATTTGGCACATCCAATTTTGATCAGACCTATGGCATTGCAGAGAAGAAATATCAGAGAAATCCATAAAAGAAATCTTCATACCCAAAAGGTCCAAAACTTGGGAGATACAATAGAAGAAATATTGTTTAGCAGATCCACCTCAAAATCAAGGTTCAAAAGTGATACTTGGCCAACATGCCACCCAAAAAGGGAACTTCTACACCCAATAAGCCTCCAGGAAATCCTACTTGGACTCTTGATGAAGGTGAATAAATGTGTAGGGACATAAATGAACTAAAAAATAAGATGGATTCAATGGAAGCGAAGTTGGATACTAAGATGGATTCAATGGAAGCTAAGTTGGATACTAAGATAGATGGTTTAAAAGGAGAGATCATGGAAGTATTGAAAAATTTCGTAATAGAGAAGACACTTGAAAGTGAAAATGCATCCCATGAAATGTTGGTTGTGGAGCCTGATTATCTTCCTGATTTATAGGTCTTTTGCTTTCAGCCATGTTTATACCCCATGAAGTATTTACACCCCAGAAGTATGTACACTCTTCCACGCGGGGGAGTGCAAGTGAACCCCCAACGGGGGTTTGCGGGCAGTGTCCCCCGATGTGGGTTCGAGGGTGAAGCCCCCGAACAAAAAATTGCCTTGTAAAAGTAGAGATTATGTTAGGGTTTTTTGCCCTAGAAGGCAACCCTCTTTTATGAGGGAAATGTATCGCAACTATGGATGGTGGTGAATATTGTATTCTGAGAGAGGAGACAGTGAGAGAAAGAAGAGGAAGTTACAGTGGGTTTTGTTGTAGGTTGTATCCCTTCATTTGCTAGATAATAATAAAGGAAGGACCTGGCAATTTCTCTTGTGGACGTAGCCCACACTGGGTGAACCACGTAAATCTATGTCTCTCTTGTATTGTGTGTCTTCTGTGTTTTGTTTCTGCATTTGTTTTATTTTATTGCTCTGCAGTCTTGTTTTTATAACATGAAATTCATGATGAGGACACAAGGAAGGTGAATCAAGAATGGAGAAACTCAAACTTTGGTTTGAATACCAACCATGTTCCTAAGATTGATATGAGAAAGTTTGATGGCAAGGACCCAATCACATGGATACTTCAGATGGAGCAATTGTTTGATCTCCATAATGTGCCACATACACAAAAGGTATGAATTGCTTCTTTATATTCAGAACCTAATCAATTTGTCTGGTATCGATGGCTTTGTTCTCACAAATCACTCGTCACTTGGACAATTTTCACAGAAGAAATGTTAGCACACTATGAGGATACAAGGAGCAATACCTTCTTTATCCAATTGATAAATCTCAAGAAAAAGGGTTCAGTTACCGAGCACATTGAGAACTTCCAAAGATTGAATATAAAGGTAACCGATATTCCAGATGATCACTTGATTGATGTATTCATAGGACCTTTAAAGGATAACATTCAACATGAGGTTCTCCTTTGGGAACCCAAATCATTGGAGAATGCATTTAAGGTGGCAAGAAATGTTGAAA
>JASDQU011400784.1:31096-44433 GCA_032191745.1 Picea mariana
TAGTTTAGTGTGATATACATGGGTTGGACAATCTAGTTCTATTTTTGTTAACAAATTTTTCAGATCTTAGTTATCTATTTTTTATTGTATTTCTATTACAATGGATTGAATCATTATGCTTGCATTAATTTTCATTTCCTCATATATCATAAGTTGATTGAATTCTATACTCAACTATGTGTCCCATGAACCCTCCTAGGACTTTAGATTGGTTCATATCAAAGAAAAGTTTTTTTTTTCCTTTTTCTATTATGTTTTCTTTAGCCTATGGATGATTTATACCTTAAGAAAGTTTGTAAGTGCTTGACATATTTAAAATTAAAGGGTGATTGCCTTTGTTTACCTTCGACAACATTTCCATGCAGTGACTCAACAACATAATGGGAGAAGTGAATCTGCCTTGTTCCACCATGGTAGATGTGAAAAACATGGTAGAAGAAGAGACATGAAGGCATAGGGATGACATGTATGACAATTGTTTCAAATTTATGAGGATAATCATGCTTGTAGGAAGCAATCATCAAAATGTGAAACCTAGAGTTGATGCACCATTCAATGGGGGAGTTTTGTTTAAGTTTAAAGTAAGTATTGGAATTCCACTATTTGAAGGTGACATAGATGTAATTACTTTGGGTGAGTGTATCCAACAAACGGAGCACTAGTTTTCTATGAAAAATTCTTCTATTGAGAATAAACTTTCATTTACTACCCTCAACTTCACCTCAAATCCACTTTGTTGGTGGTAATCCTTTGCTTAGAAGAGGAAGGAAGTGGGTGAGACTATGACCATGTAAGAAGTGTTAGCTCCCAAAGTGAATCAATCAATTTGGTTCCATTTTTGGTTGATAGCATGGATATTAGTAGTTTTCTCCAAATTTGTTTTAAGTTTTTCTAGTAGCAAAACTTAGGTTTTAATTCATGTCTTAGAAATAAGACAATCCATAAAGGTCTTCTCTTTAAATTTTTCATAAAAAAAAATTCAACAGCTAACGCGTGTTTTAAAGATGATAGTTAGCTGGTGAAAGCGGTGATTTTCAACAGCTAAGGATCATTTCTCACGGGTCGTTAGCTGGTGAAAGCGGGGATTTTCAACAGACAAGAAGCACTTCCAACGGGCCATTAGCTAGTGAAAGCGGGAATCACGTGTGTTCTCTCCACGTTTTAAAAATCAAATGATGACATGCTCAGCCCATGTCATGCAATCATTATGATGCACTGGTGAAAGTGGATAATGATGGAGATTTGGGTTTGCACGTCTAAATCGGATTGCAAAGCGGATCTCGTTCAGAAATGCAGGGTTCGTGATCATGGCGTTGGAAATGGCGAATTTGAATCCATCATTACGGGTGAGGGAGCGGTACTACATGGCTGGTGACATCAAATCGCCGCTTCATTTCCCCAACATGCATCACCCATAAGTGTATCGTAAGTTTTCAATGTTGAAAAACAGAGCCGAGTGTTTTCACCAGCGCAAGACCTCGGCCCAAACAACATACCGCAGTGTTTGGTGTGCAGAATCGTTTGGGGTTTTGAATTGCAAATGGCAAGGAGACACAGTGGCTCTCTGTTGAGAAAATAATTGGACAGTCTGTCCTTCCTACAGACGCATCCAGAAGTGCAAAAACACTTCTCAAACGCAGGTTGTATGGAATATGTCAAAAGGCTACAGAATGGCTGTCACCAATCAACAGCAGAGGTGTTTGCTAAAATGTTTGATGGAAATAAAGCCTGTGTTGGGTCCTTAGAGATCATCGTGGATGAAGCTACCATCGTTGTAGCAACCAGCTTACCAAGATCGGGCCAGAGTTGGTTCAAAACGACTGCCACCAAGAACCTAAATTTCAGAGCATATTTGAAGGAAGAATTCAGACATAATGCATGGAAGAAGAGCATGCCAGTTTCCCATTTAGAAGATGAGTGGCAATATTTGTTTAAGGGCATCCAACTCTACATAACTTCATAAGGTACGACAAACTGATGTTATATCATTTCAAGCTCTTAGACCATTTCACAGGTAAAACTCTCCTAAATCTACCTTTATTCTTGCACAAGAGCTTAACTAAAATCTGTAAAAAGATTAGAGCTGAACCTCTAAGTATGAATAACACTCTTTGCCACTTTGGCCTTATTAAATTGATAATCCTGGAGGAGCTAAGACAGAAGGGAAGGACCTGGCAACATTTTCTTTTTTGGGAGGGATTTGAAACTCAAACTCAGCCCATGAATGAACAAAGGAAAGATGGAAAGAGGCAATTGACTCCTCAAAGCAGCTCAAGGAAGAGGAGAACCCTTCCAAGACCTCCAGAAGATAGAATCTCTGGTGTGAAATCTCACAGGTCAAAGAAAAAATTGGATTTTGAAACTACTACAGAGTAGCCTACAGAAAGGAGAACAAACATTTTAAACTTGCCATACACAGACTCAGAACCAGAGCAAGAAGATGAGATCCCTGCCATCAAAAGTCCTGAACATTCCATTGAGTTTGCATAGAATTGTGAGATTTTTACTCACACCGAGGAAGGGGAAACATCAAAGAGCATTGAGTCGAAGAAAACACAAAAAATCAAGCAACTCAAAGAAGTGATCACTCAGTAGGAGTTCTTAGAGAGAGTAATAAAGGAAAGATACAAGAAGCTGTCTGATAATTTTGCAGAAACAAATGTTGCATTTGAAAAGATGGCTCATGAAAGTGTCAAGGAAAAGAAGAGGAAACAGAAAATCACCAAAGACTATAACAGTCTATGGTGGTTAGCAAAGCATCTTAAAAGCAAAATCAGAAAATTGAAGCAAAAGCAAAAGTCACACCCAGATTTGCAAGTGCTAGCTCAGGTCGTTGTGAACATGAAAGGGGATAAAGCAGAGACACATTGAGTTTTTGATGGAATCACAGTTTTGGAGGTGAAAGTTCATTTTGGGCTAAGGTAGAGCTTTCACCAGTGCACAGGACAATTTTACAACCAATTAGTTGGTGAAAGACAACGCTTTCACCAGCTAACCAGCGAATCATAAGGCGAGTTAGATGGTGAAAGAAGAAAAAGCATTTTTGAAAGCTAAGGATGGAGCAGGTCATTTTTCACAGGTTTTAAAGAGGTTCCAGAGTATTAAAGGGTTAACAACTTGATCGAAAAATACTCTGCATCACAGATTCGTGGGATTTTTTGAGAACCACATGCTAAACTGATCTCCTAAAGTATCGACTATGAACAACTGAAGAAATCCAGCTACCAAGACAGGTGCCTCTGCCATGTTTCATGACACCACAGATTCCAGAAGCTGAAGAATACAGACGTCAAATTTTAAGATTGAAGACAATTCAAATGCTAGTCTAGTCATTAAGTCTTTGTTATCAAGTTGCTTAGTTAGATTTGAATTGTTATTTTTAGATACAGATCCGAGTTTTTAGGATCTTAAAAAACTGATTGTAAAAGGCTATAAATGCCTATCTTTTCTAAGAGACAAGGGTTCAAACTGGGAATATATTTTGTGCTACTGTATAGAATCTTATTTACAGAATAAAAGTTCAGTTTCCTTTCGTTTTCAATATCAGAAATATCCATCTTTCCCTTTCTGTACTTTTTTTTCAGTTTATTTTAGCTTATGAAGACTGTTATCTCTTTATTGAGCTCATAGACTTGAAGTAAAGGATTTCTTTCTATCTTGCATTAAGCCCTACATTCAATTGTATTTGGCAATCAAGAATAGTGTTCTTCATCCTCTCCTTTCAATTTACTTGATCTGATTATTATTTCCTGGAAGCATTGTTTCTTTAGATGTATGATGAGTTGGTTACACTGATCATTAAAAAACCCATTGTTCCAAGCATATCTACACATTATTTTTAAGTTAGCAAGCATCCTTAGTCTACAACCCTAAGGAGTTTCTTGGAGTGATAACAAATTGGCGCCGTTGCCGGGGAGAGGAGATCAAAGCTCAGCTTCCCTGGGAGACGACATAGATCTGATCTTTGATGATAGACAAAGGTTGGACACTACATTGGTTGTAATCATCTATCTGGCGACTCCATGAAGGACGAATTCAGTGGCGACTCCATTGTTCAGAAAATTGTTGGTGACTCCACTGGTATGACATGAACAGGATCTTAGCAAAGAGGTATGCATTATGTGATTTTTCAAGTATTTTTGGTTACCCTCATCCAGTACCTACTAGAGATGAATGGGAATGTAGTATTCCCATATTTCGTGGAGATAAGTGGGAAGTGCCAGCTGAACATTTGCTGGATTTCCATGACTTTATTGACCGGCTTGAAATTGTACATGAGGATGTTCAAATTAAGCTTTTCAAATTTTCATTAGAAGGGATTGCTCTTGACTGGTGTCGGTCTCTTCCAAGTGCAAGTGTCAGCTCTTTGGCTGATTTTCATGCTGCCTTCCATGTGTTTTGTAAAGACCATTTTCCAGATGACCTTCTCTATCCTCAATGCTGTCATGAGTTTTATTTATTGAATAAAGATCCAAATACTCATGAAGATAAACATGTCTCTTTTGAATATTCTGATATCCAAGAACAAGAATACACATCAACTGAAGATATCACTTATTGTGGTCAAGGAATTGCTGATCCATAGTATGGTATCAATGGTGACAGTCTTGGATCTATAATAGATACTGAGGCTAGCTCATGTTTTCTAGATTTGCAGATTAAGGAAGACAGTCCACAACTTTCACATTTGCTTATAGAAGGAATTTGTAGCAGCCATGAGAAACTAGATTTGCAGAGACTATCCATTTTCAAAGTAGGACAGCAGGAAGTAGAGTATTCTTCATATGATGAATTATGTGAAGATTCAATTAAAAGTGAGTGTTTTGATGAAGATATAGATGGAAATTTTCCTCTTTCTTATTCTCTAGAAGAAAGATTTCAAGGTAATATTGATGATTATACCAATGATTGCAAAGATGCATTATACCCTGTATCTGATGCATTTGATATCTCTAATTTGAAAGAAGAATTAGTTGTAAAAGAAGATTTGTCTTCTTTCTTTCAAGAGGTTTCCCATGATGTATTTTCACCTGAGATTAAATAAAAAGATCAGACATCAGAGAATTAGCAAACAAATCCTTCAAAGGTGAAAGCATCAGCTCCTCCCAAAAAGACTGTTGCCCTTTTCAAGCATCAAACTCCAGAAATTCAGGCTCCTGTTGAACATCAAAGCAATCAGGAAGCTCCTTCGAATTGGGTAAAGGTCTCTGATAAATCTTCTGATAAAGTCCCATATTCGTTCAATTTTGAGGCTGAAATACAAAAAATTAAAATTCCTATTCCTCTAGTCGAGTTAATGAAAAATGAAATGTTCAAAAAGGATATCCTCAAAACTCTAGATCCCCAATCTGTATCCCTTTCTGCTGATATCCTCAACATATATGATGAAAATCCAACCATTACTCTGGGCCAAATGATAGAAGACAGAGATGAAAGTTGTCCCCCCTTTTACATCTCTCTAAATATTCATGAGAAAACACTGCATAACTATTTGTTGGACTCCGATGCTTCGCACAATTTGATGCCAAAGGCAATCATGGATGATCTTGGGCTGGAGATCACCAAGTATTATCATGATATTTTCTCTTTTGACTCTCGAAAAGTCAAATGTCTTGGGATGATCAAGGATTTGGCTGTAACCTTAACCCAAGCATCCATGAAGACTATAGTGATGGATATAGTAGTAGAAAACATACCACCTAAATTTGGATGTCTACTATCAAGATCGTGGATGAGGAGGCTAGGTGGTACTCTTCAAATGGATCTCTCTTACGCTACTATCCCTGTCTTTGGAGGGGTGAACAGAAGGCTATACAAGGAATCTCAGTTGGCATATGTAATCAGTGACGAAAAGAATCCATCCAATCATCCTATCTATTATGTCGACACAGGTATGGGATCTTGTATTTTGCAAATTGATGATTCATTACTAGATGCATTGCTGCTCAGTTCAGCCCACAATTCAGCCCACAGAAACAGCAGAAGACAATCTTTGGACCATTTTTTTTGACGGTGCTTGCACCAAAGAATCAGCAGGAGCAGGAGTGGTATTGATTTCCCCTTCTAAGAAAACTTCTCATTTGTCCTTTAAACTTGATTTTAAAGTGACTAATAATATTGTTGAGTATGAGGCACTACTTCTGGGGCTAAATGCAGCCAAAGAGATGGAGATTAAAAAATTGCAGGTGTTTGGAGATGCAGATTTGATTATTCAGCAGGTGAATAAGTCCTTTCAAGAAAAACATGTCAGGCTGAAAGCATACAGAGATGAAGTGTTGAAGGCAATTCACGATTTTGCAGATTTTAAAATTTCATATGTACCTAGAGAAATGAATGAATTGGATGATTCATCGGCTGTGTCAACTTGTGCATTCATACCCTCTCTTCCTCATAAATTGAATTATGAAATTCAAGTTAAATATAGGCCCTCTCTCCCTGATAATGTAAAATTTTGGAAGATTTTTGAAGACGATGTTGAACTCACTAGATTTCTTACAGTGATAGATGAGTTTGCAGATCTGCAGATCGATCAGGAGAATGAACATGACAATGAAATTGAGAAGCCAAAATTCAGAAGCAAAATCGCAGCACATGAAATAGTCCAGCTGTCTACCAACAAAATTCCTAAAGGTTTGGTCCCTTTGGAAAGGCTTTTCGATAATAATGATGTGGTTGTCAAATTGGAAAACGGGGAAAAAGATTCAGAAGTTTTGTAGTATAATGTAGCTAGCGAACAAGATCCTAAACATGTCAACTTAGCCTCACATTTGACTGAAAAACAAAGGGTTGATTATGGAGAATTGCTAAAGGAGTTTGCGGACATCTTCGCTTGGCAGTATGATGACTTGAAGAGTTTTGACACAGAGGTAATTCATCATAAGATTCCCTTGAATAAAGACACCAAACCATTCAGAAAAAAGCTTAGATCCTTCAATCCTTTGTTGTTTCCTACAATGGAAAGGGAAATTAAAAAACTATTGGACGCCTGCATCATCATTCCTCTCAGATATTCAGAATGGATTGTGAATCTTGTACCGGTCAGGAAGAAGAATGGGGAGATCAGACTCTACGTCGACTTCAGAAATTTGAATAAGTGCTCTAGGAAGGACAACTTCCCTCTGCCTAAAATGGAGCATATTTTGCAGAAGGTGTCAGGATCAAAGGTGATGTCATTTATTGATGGGTTTTCTGAATACAACCAGATTGTTGTCCATCCAGACGATAAATAAAAGACTGCTTTTACTACTCCATGGGGTACGTTTATGTACGAGAAGATTCCCTTTGGATTGATGAATGCAGGAGCGACATTCCAAAGGGCGATGGACATTGCTTTCGTTGGAGAGAAAGATAAATTTGTCCTGATATATCTCGATGATATCACTGTTTTCTCGAGCAGCCATGAACTTCATTTGCAGCACTTAAAAAGGACATTTCTAAAATGTCGAAGGTATGGCATTTCTCTTAATCCAATAAAATCAAATTTTGCACTTAAGGAAGGGAAATTACTTGGGCATATTGTTTCAGCTGATGGGGTGAAAATTGACCCAAAAAGGGTAGAATCAATTAAAAATCTGTCTCTTCCTAGATCAAAGAAGGACATTTAGTCTTTCCTTGGGACTATAAACTTTATCAGAAGGTTTGTAGTAAACTTTGCAGAGCTCACAAAGCATATTACTGCTATGTTAAGAAAAGAATCTGAGGTAAAATGGACTGAAGCAGCCAAACATTCATTCAATGCCATCAAGGAAGCCATCACAACAGCCCCATGTTTTGATCAGCGCCGATTTCTCCAAGGTATTTTACATTTTTTCATTTGCTTCAAGAGATACAATTGTAGAAGTACTCTTGCAGAAAAATGCAGATGATCAGGAGAAGCCGGTTGCTTTCTTCAGTAAGGTCTTGAGGGATGCAGAGGTAAAGTATGAATTGTTGGAGAAGCAAGCATATGCACTTATCAAGTCATTGAAAGCTTTTAGAGTTTACATCCTTCAGGCAAAGGTAATAGCTTTCGTACCTTCCAGTTTAGTTAAATATGTGCTTATACAACCCGACATAGATGGAAAGAGGAGTAAGTGGATAGCAAAGTTGATTGAATTTGATGTTGAAATCAAACCAACAAAACTTGTGAAGGGTCAGGGCCTTGCCAAACTTCTGGCAGAAGAAAATTGCAGGCTGCTCGAAATAAATCTAGTAAGCATTAATGCAGATAATGTTCAGTCTTCATAGGATAAAGAAGGTGAGGAAATGCAGGTCTCAGCTCACCTAGCTGATTGCAAATGGTACAGTCACATTATTCATTTTCTGCAAACTTTATCAGTCCCATCAGATTTGACAAAAACACAAGGAAGGGCTTTGAAGCTCAAAGCCATAAATTTCTGCATCAATGGCAACTTATTGTTCTGGAAAAATCCAATAGGTTTATTGTTGAGGTGCATAAACCAAGAAGAAGCAGCTAAGGTCATGATTGAATTCCATAATAGTGAATGTGGGGGACATCACTATTGGAAAACCACTGCACATAAAATCTTAAGATCTGGTTACTACTGGCCATCCTTATTTTCAGATGTGTATGAGTTTGTTAGAACATGTGACAAGTGTCAAATATTTGAAGGCAAACAACAACTGAAATCTCTTTCCCTCAAACCTATAGTGGTCACAGGTCCTTTCTAGCAGTGGGGCCTGGACTTCATAGGTGAAATTCACCCGCCTTCTAGTGGTCAGCACCAGTGGATCCTTGTTGCCACCGATTACTTTACAAAGTGGATTGAGGCTATTCCCACCCGGAACACCAATCATACTGTCATCATAAATTTTCTGCAAGAAAACATATTTTCCAGATTTGGCTGCCCTAAGAGAATAGTCACTGATAACGCTATTGCATTCAAAGATAAACACTTGGTGAAATTATGTGAAGAGCTGGGAATTCAACTGGTACATTCCACTGCTTACTATCCGCAAGGGAATGCCCTAGCTGAGTCATCAAACAAGAGTTTAGTCAGAATTATAAAGAAGTTGCTTGAACAAAATGCCAGAGGCTGGGATTCAAAGCTGAAGTTTGCTTTGTGGGCTAATAGGGTTACATGTACGAAATCAATTGGTACATCTCCTTTCAAGTTGGTATATGGTAATGAAGCCATATTTCCTGTTCAACTTGCACTGCCGGTTGCAAAGTTTTTACAAGAAACCGATTCTAAACCAAATGATTTGACTCGGAGAATTCATAATTTGGTATATCTACAGCAAGATAGAGAGCAACTTTTGGAAAGAATAGAATTACATCAAGAGAAAATCAAGGAGATCTTTGACAAGAAAGTCAAATCAAATGTCTTCAAAATAGGGGAATTAGTTTTAAAGTGGGATGCAGCAAGGCAAGAGAAGGGGAAACATGGAAAATTTGAGGCTCTCTGGACAGGTCCTTTTGTCATAACAGCGGTGCAGCAGAACAATACCTTTGTTCTCCAAAATCTTTCAGGCGAGGAAGTAGCAGGTGGCCCTTTCAACGAGAATTTTCTGAAGACCTATTTTTCATAAGGCTTTTTCTTAAAATCCCTGTTCTACTTTTACATATTCTTTTTCAGTTCTGTTTTCTTTGTTTCTATCACTTGAATAACTCCTTGCCCAATGGTACTAGCAAACTATTTTTCAGATTTCCTTTTTAAAAAAAATTGTAATAAGGCTACTGAGTCTAGCTAGGTTCTTGGTCACCTCACAGGGAGATGTCCATCCCAGTTGGAGCCAAATGTTAGCTCCCAAAATGAATCAGTCACTTTGGTTCCATTTTTGGTTGATAGCATGGCTATTAGTAGTTTTCTCCAAATTTGTTTTAAGTTTTTCTAGTAGAAAAACTTAGGTTTTAATTCATGTCTTAGAAATAAGACAATCTATAAAGGTCTTCTCTTTAAATTTTTCATAAAAAATGTTTCAACAGCTAACGCGTGTTTTAAATATGATAGTTAGCTGGTGAAAGCGGTGATTTTCAACAGCTAAGGAGCATTTCTCACGGGTCGTTAGCTGGTGAAAGCGGGGATTTTCAACAGACAAGAAGCACTTCCAATGGGCCATTAGCTGGTGAAAGCGAGAATCACATGTGTTCTCTCCACGTTTTAAAAATCAAATGATGACATGCTCAACCCACATCATGCAATCATTATGATGCGCTGGTGAAAGTGGATAATGATGGAGATTCAGGTTTGCACATCTAAATCGGATTACAAAGCAGATCTCGTTCAGAAATGTAGGGTTCGTGATCATGGCGTTGGAAATGGTGAATTTGAATCCATCATTACAGGTGAGGGAGCGGTAATACATGGCTGGTGACATCAAATCGCCGCTTCATTTCCCCAACACGCATCACCCACAAGTGTATGGTAAGTTTTCAATGTTGAAAAACAGAGCCGAGTGTTTTCACCAGCGCAAGACCTCGTCCCAAACAGCATATTGCAGTGTTTGGTGTGCAGAATTGTTTGGGGTTTTGAATTGAAAATGGCAAGGAGACACAGTGGCTCTCTATTGAGAAAAGAATTGGGCAATCTGTCCTTCCTACGGACGCATCCAGAAGTGCAAAAACACTTCTCAAATGCAGGTTGTATGGAATATGTCGAAAGGCTACAGAATCGTTGTCACCAATCAACAGTAGAGGCGTTTGCTAAAATGTTTGATGGAAATAAATCTTGTGTTCGGTCCTTATAGATCATCGTGGATGGAGCTTCCATTGCTGCAGTGACCAGCTTACCAAGATCGGGCCAGAGTTGGTTCAAAACGACTACCACCAAGAACCTAAATTTCAGAGCATATTTGAAGGAAGAATTCAGACATAATGCATGGAAGAAGAGCATGTCAGTTTCCCATTTAGAATATGAGTGGCAGGATTTGTTTAAGGGCATCCAACTCTACATAACTTCAGAAGGCAGGTACGACAAACTGATGTTATATCATTTCAAGCTCTTAGACCATTTCACAGGTAAAACTCTCCTAAATCTACCTTTCTTCTTGCACAAGAGCTTAACTAAAATCTGTAAAAAGATTAGAGATGAACCTCTAAGTATGAAGAACACTCTTTGCCACTTTGGCCTTATTACATTGATAATCCTAGAGGATCTAAGACAGAAGGGAAGGACCTGGCAACATTTTCTTTTTTGGGAGGGCTTTGAAACTCAAACTCAGCCCATGAATGAATAGAGGAAAGCTGGAAAGAGGCAATTAACTCCTCAAAGTAGCTCGAGGAAGAGAAGAACCCTTCCAGGACCTCCAGAAGATAGAATCTCTGGTGTGAAATCTCACAGATCAAAGAAAAAATTGGATTTTGAAACTACTACAGAGCAGCCTACAGAAAGGAGAACAAACATTTTAAACCTGCCATACACAGACTCAGAACCAGAGAAAGAAGATGAGAGCCCTGCCATCAAAAGTCCTGAAAATTCCATTGAGTTTGCACATAATTGTGAGACCTTTATTCACACCGAGGAAGGGGAAACATCAAAGAGCACTAAGTCGAAGAAAACACAGAAAATCAAGCAACTCAAAGAAGTGATCGCTCAGTAGGAGGTCTTAGAGAGAGTAATAAAGGAAAGATACAAGAAGTTTTCTAATAATTTTGCAGAAACAAATGCTGCATTTGAAAAGCTGGCTCGTGAAAGTGTCAAGGAAAAGAAGAGGAAACAGAAAATCATTAAAGACTATAACAGTCTATGGTGGTTAGCAAAGCATCTTAAAAGGAAAATCGGAAAATTGAAGCAAAAGCAAAATTCACACCCAGATTTGCAAGTGCTAGCTCAGGTTGTTGAGAACATGCAGGGGGATAAAGCAGAGACACATTGAGTTTTTGATGGAATCACATTTTTGGAGGTGAAAGTTCATTTTGGGCCAAGGCAGAGCTTTCACCAGTGCACAGGACAATTTTACAACCAGTTAGTTGGTGAAAGACAACGCTTTCACCAGCTAACCAGTGAATCATAAGGCGAGTTAGCTGGTGAAAGCAAAAAAATCATTTTTGAAAGCTAAGGACGGAGTAGGTCATTTTTCACAGGTTTTAAAGAGGTTCCAAAGTATTAAAGGGTTAACAACTTGATCAAAAAATACTCTGCATCATAGATTCGTGGGAGTTTTTGAGAACCACATGCTAAAATAATCTCCTAAAGTATCGACTATGAACAACTGAAGAAATCTAGCTACCAAGACAGGTGCCTTTGCCATGTTTCATGACACCACAGATTCCAGAAGCTGAAGAATACAGATGTCAAATTTTGAGATTGAAGACAATTTGAATGCTAGTCTAGTCATTAAGTCTTTGTTATCAAGTTTCTTAGTTAGATTTGAATTGTTATTTTTATATACAGATCCAAGTTTTTAGGATCTTAGAAAACTGATTGTAAAAGGTTATAAATGCCTATCTTTTCTAAGGGACAAGGGTTCAAACTGGGAATATATTTTGTGCTACTGTATAGACTCTTATTTACAGAATAAAAGTTCAATTTCCTTTCGTTTTCAATATCAGAAATATCCATCTTTCCCTTTCTGTACTTTGTTTCAGTTTATTTTATCTTATGAAGACTGTTATCTCTTTATTGAGCTCATAGACTTGAAGTAAAGGATTTCTTTCTATCTTGCATTAAGCCCTACATTCAGTTGTATNTGGCAATCAAGAATAGTGTTCTTCATCCTCTCCTTTCAATTTACTTGATCTGATTATTGTTTCCTGAAAGCACTGTTTCTTTAGATGTATGATGAGTTGTCTATTAAACTGATCATTAAAAACCCCATTGTTCCAAGCATATCTACACATTATTTTTAAGTTACCAAGCATCCTTAGTCTACAACCCTAAGGAGTTTCTTGGAGTGATAACAAGAAGGACTAAAAAAATCATGATGGGAAATTTTCATCCCATGGGAATGCCTATTGGACATATGCCATGTTGAGTATATGTAGTGCATGGTAGAAGTTGCACTAGAAGCAAAGCCACTAGATTCCTAACTACATTGTAGAGTTTAAAGTGACACTGCATCGATATAATATACTAAAAACTATTGTCTTGTTGACCACCAATATGAATGAAGATGATTATTTTTTCACCATGAAGTTAAAGGAGAATTTGAAGAGTCACATTGGTAGAGGAAAAAAACAACATAAGCCAATGAGTTAGAAAAATTCCCAACTCAAAGCCTATTGGTGACGAGGAGATAAATAAAGGGAAGTTCAATTGGAACTCAAATTAGTAGATGTAGAGATTCCAATCCTCAAGTAATTCCAAGAATCCTTCTCATCTAAGAAAGTCATGTGAACATCACACCACAAAGTCCCATTCCAATGAAGAATGTAGGTTGCAAAGATGGTGATGGAT
>JASDQU011400785.1:976-17282 GCA_032191745.1 Picea mariana
CATACATCTTGTGTTCTTTTTGTTCATTGTGGTGATGACTTATTGATGATATATTGTTGATATATGTTGTTGATATGTGCTCACATCTAACTGGTTATAAATGACAGCAATGGGTAATGAATAAATGTTGAATGCTAATTGATGATTTTTTGTGCAAGAGGGAAGTTTTGGGAAAAAGAGCCCCACACTCATTCACCCCCCCTCTAAGTGTGGTAGGTGTGTCCAACACTCCATTGCGTTGATTTCCCCCATCAGATGAGGAAACTTCTGTTGGATTTGTCCCCGGGTGAGCCACTTTCCTTGGTGTAGGATTTGCACTGCCTTGACAACCCGATAAAGATGGATCCACTGTTGGCAATTTCCCTTGAACTGTGTGTCCATGATATGATCGATGGATGCTTATTCCATGCAGTCAGGGTTGACCTTTGTTGGTGTCAGTTGTTCAGCAATCTCAAAGGTGTCCAATAATGGTGGAAAATATGGCCGAATGAGGTCCACATTGAAAACTGGATGCAGACCAAGGAAGGGTGGAGTGTTGAGCTCAAAAGAATTTCTACCCATAGCCTTGGTGATAGTGTAAGGCCCATAACCAAGTGGGTGAAGCTTTCGATGGGTCCCGGTGATATTCTCCTTCTGCAAATGTAACTAGACTTTGTCACCAACATGAAACAGGTGTGGTACCCTGCGTTGATCATGTCATTGCTTGTACTTAGCATTGGATTTCTACAAAATCTCATGGACCTGTTCACATATGTGTTGAATCCACTCAATGAATTTGGTGACTTTGTCGAGCGCAGACTAATTAGGGGAAGCATCTGTCTTAGCGGTGGCAAGAGGAAGTGTAACATCAATGGGTCCCAAGGGTTGGAATCCCAGACCCACATGAAATGGGATATGGTCAGTGGAACTATGGACAGCCATGTTGTAGCTATGTTGGACATGTGGGAGACTCTTGTCCCATGTACGGGGATGCTTAGAATTGTACATGCACAGGATGTGCACAATGATCTGATTGACGACCTCGATTTGGCCATCGTTTTGGGGGTGGAAAGCAGTGGATTTTGTGAGCTTGGTGTCCAACTGAGACTAGAGACTCAACCAAAAGGTGTTGAGGAACTTGTTATCTCGGTCAGAGATGATGTTCTATGGTATCCCAAAGTGGACCCAAACTCGTTCGAAGAAGATCTTGGCAGTATTTTCCACTGTGACATTCTTCTTACAGGTTGTGAGGATGGCCATCTTCGAAAACTGATCAATGATCACAAACACATAGTCATTTCCATTCTTGGTGGATGGAAAACCAAACATGTAATCCATTGATATGGATTCCCACGCCTTCTTAGGAATAGGAAGAGGGTTGTATAAGCCTTTCTTCTTGATGGTTGTCTTGGAAATGGCATAGGCAGTTCATGATCTGATATACTTGTTGGCGTCCTGTCGAATTTTTGGCCAATAAAAATGTTTCTGAAGAATGACCACAGTTTTCTCTACGCCAAAATGTCATGCCACTCGACTGTAGTGGGCTTCCCAAATTAGCTTTGCACGCTCACTTGTAGGAACACAGAGATGGCCTATGTGTCATAAGAGTCTGTCCTGAATGTGAAAATCAATTACAGTGGTGCATGTACCCAAGATTTGATATGTGGTGGTGAATTCCGGATCTTGCTGATAAAATTGGGGCCACTTCAATGCTTCATGTTCACGGGACTGGAGCATAGTGGTGAATGCGAGCACACGAGGTTGACTGAGGTAGTCAGCAACACAATTGGAGATACATGTCTTATACTTGATGTTGAGATGGAACTATTGTAGGTAGGTGGACCACTTCTGATGGCGGTCATTCTACAATTTCCCTTGTGTCTGTATGAACTGCAGAGGCTTGTGATCAATGTGTATGATCATCTCTTTCCACATAATGTAATGTTTCCATTAACAATAGGCTTGTATAATGTAATACATTTTCTTATCATAGTTGGGGTATTTTTGAACAGTATCGGAGAGTGTCTCACTATGGTATGCCACAAGATGCCCGTGTTGAGTGAGAACTGCACCCACAGCATAGTCAGATGCATCAGTCTCAATCTTGAATGGTTGTTGCAGATCGGGCAAGGAGAGTATCGGAGGTGAGCACAAGCGATGTTTCAGATCATCAAATGCTCATTGCTTCTCCTTCCCCCACACGAACTTGGCCCTACCACCATCATTGGTCACCTGGCTGAGGGCCCATGCAATATGGGAGAATCCCAACATGAACCATCGATAGAAATTGGTTAGTCCCAAGAAGCTCTGAAGCTCGGTCAATGTGGTCAGGGCTGGCCAGTCATGGATGACTTGCATATTGGTTGGATCAACATGTACCCCATGCTCATCAACAATGTAGCCCAGGTATTGGACCTTGTTCATGCCAAAAGATCATTTTTCCAAGTTGGCATAAAACTTGTGTTGTTGCAGAATGCTCAAAACCTGTTGAATATTCCTCATGTGCTCCTCCCACGTTCTGTTGAGGATGAGGATGTCATCCAAATATATGACCATAAAGGATTTGGTGAAGGGTCTCAATGCATCATCTGTCAACCTCATGAAAGTGATCGGTGCATTTGTTAAGAAAAAGGGCATGACCTGCCATTCGTAGAGACCTTCTTTAGACTTGAAGGTTTTCTTCCAGACATTAGTGGGTTCGATGGGAACCTAGTGGTAGCTAGACTTTAGGTCAATCTTGTTGAAGAACTTTTCCCCCTTGAGTTGTTCAAGAAGGTCATCAATCCTAGGAATGGGGTAGTGAATCCTGATTGTGATTTTGTATAAGGATCTGTAATCAATGCAAAGTCACCAAGTCCCGTCCTTCTTTTGCACCAGTACAATCAGGCTTCCACAAGGGGAGGAGTTGGGTCTGATGTGCCCCTTTTGAAGAATCTCTTGGATCTAATTCTTGATTTCATTATTCTCCATCAGTGAGCACCAATAGACTAGTCCATTAGGTAGAGGTGCTTTGGGGGTCATATCAATTGGATTCTTGACTTGTCAGTGTGTCGGTACCCCTGTAGGTGAGGAGAAGATGTATTTGTGTTCTTCCATGATCCCATACACTTGATTCTGCTGCAAAGAGAGGCATTTTGTATAGGCCACGTATGTGGTGGCGACCTTCTGCTTACTGTGAGCATGGATCACAAAGAAGACAAACTTCCCGGTCTGTGAAATGACCTTACTGCATTGCTTAGCAGAGATTAAAGAAATAGCAGAAGGCGGTGCCACCTCTGGGATCTTGTACAATTGTATACCTAAAGTAATAATAACACTGCGGGGTCTAGACTCATACACAGCATGATGCTTCCACAAATATGGTTTTCCTAAAATAACATCACAAACTTCAAGGGGAGAAATATCACACAGTACCTCATCTTTGAAAGGCTTGATGTCATAGGGCATACGGCACTGTTGGCTGACACGGAGATATCTTCCTTGAAGAATCCATCTGATGGTGTAGGGATGCAGGTTTGGTGTCATTAGAAGGTCCAACTGCTTGATGACCTCTGTTGAAATCAGGTTCTTCTGACTACCATTGTCGACAATGAAATGAATCAGAGCCTCCTTGACCCATATCTGTGAGTGAAAGAGGTGTTCCCCTTCCTCTAGTTCTTCTGGTTCGCTTGGACGGACTTTGGTGGTAGCGACCATGGTACTGGGTTCAACATCGATAATATCGTTCCCTCCTTTGGGATTTGACTCAGAATCAGAATCGGCCTCTGACTCAAAAGCCTTCAACTCGGCCACAAGGGATTTCTTGGAGTAGCATTTGTTGGTGTTGTGCCAAGGACTTTTATGGTACTCACACCATTTTCTTGTGTCCTTCTTCATCTTCTCATTCCCCTTCTTATGTTGCGTCTTGGATAGATTGTTCTGAGGGAAGCCATCTCGACTTGGTCCCTTGCTATGTGTTTTGGGGTTTCCTTTTCCTTGCTTCGGCTGTGACAGGTTTGTAGATCCAAACTCTCATTGTTTCTGCTTAAATTTCTACTCGATATTGACAGCGTATCTATAAGTCATGCCCAATGAGGTGATGTCCAAGAACTCCATTTTTTTTTTAATTGTATCTATGAAAACAGCTGTGGTATTTGAGAACCAGATGACACTCAGAATCTTTGATACCCAATTTGGTGCATAGGGTATGGAAAATATTGGTGAATTATGGTATTGTCTAGTCCCTTTCTTGACGTGGGGTGGTCCATCTGGTGAATTGGTCCTCGTAGCTTCCAATAGGGTAGTATTGTTCTTTAATGGAATCCCGGAAGGAATCCCATGTAGGGGCCACCACAAAAATTGCATATTCCTCCACGGCCCTTTGCTCAGAGTAAGTATCCCACCAGTCTTTAACATGGGAAACGGCCTTGAGGAGTGCAAAAGTGATCTTTTCCCTATTAAAAAAATTGTGGACCGAAAAATATCCTTTGAGTAGATTGAACCATTTATCTACAGCATCCACATCTATCAGTCCTTCAAATAATGGAATATCAAAATTTACCAGTACCTTGAAAGGGGTTGCATGGCTGCTTGATGAATATGTTTCTCTCGTGGGCAATTGTCAAAGGATCTGTGTGAATTTGTCCATCATTTTGTTTATTTTTCGCACGAGGGATTCCTCGAGAAAAATTTTAATAGGATCTCATGCTCCATCATCTTTCTTTTCGTCTCCCATGGGTTTTTTTCAGGCTCGGTGTGGCCGATCTGGTAATGGCTCGATTGGTTCGATTCCCAACTTCTTGTACCCAGACCTTGTCAGGGACATGCACAAAGAAAAATAATTGAAGAGCAGACTGCTCTGATACCACTAATCTAGATTTAGGAGTGGAACAAACTGATTAACAAATTGAATACAATAAACACGGAGATAGGAAGAATAACACAAATATCTAGTGAACAATATCTTCTATTAAATAATGAAATAGGTTGAAACTGTAAAACTATAGAACTGAAACTTGTTTGAATGGTGGTAGATATCTATGAGAAGATATGTGGCTACTAC
The DNA here is from genome assembly GCA_032191745.1 of Picea mariana. Lineage (NCBI taxonomy): Eukaryota > Viridiplantae > Streptophyta > Pinopsida > Pinales > Pinaceae > Picea > Picea mariana. Next base: position 5,997 of record JASDQU011400785.1, read on the forward strand.
ATGCATCCGTCTAAGAAGAATGGATTACAATGAGGCTCTAGATGCCCTTTTCATATTACTTGTGAAATACAAAACCCTAGACATCCAAAAACCTAACCCTAGAAGGTGAAACGCAAAAAGTCATGTGGGCCATATGGGTAAGTTGGTGTAATTTGGTACCTCAACTTCCTAGGGTTGTAACTTTTGCATACAACCTTTGTTTTAGGCGCGTGATAGCCCGTTGGAAAGGTATTTCAGAGAACTACACATTTTGTCATCTGAATCTAACTATGTTTTTAGTCTAATTGTGGCGAGGCAAAAAAACAACGTTTAGGTCCCCAAAACAACCCTGAAAGTACAGCAAGATGTGATGACATAAAAACATACAAAATAATCTAGTTGGATTAGGCAAGAGGCTACTTGTATCCACCTGGAGAATGTGTGGGGCTTCAGAAATCCGTAGAAATCACAATTATAAAGAAGTACAGAAGGATGTGTTGAACAAAAATGAATAGGAGGAGCCAGTGGGTGGCCACCAATATCCACCTGGATTAGTGATCATGGATTTACATTTCAACATGTCAAATCTTTTCAGTATTTTAAATCCATAATTTCCTTGGCTAAGGAAGATCTTTTATGGGCTCTACCAAACTTCAATACCTAAGAAATAATGCATCGATCCTAGGTCTTTCATCTCAAATTCTATAGCAAGCTACTTCTTTCAATCTGTGATGATATTTTCTTCTCATGTCAAGAATAAATAATTAACATATAGTAGCAATATAACTGGCTCATAATTCATAACCTTGAAGTAAAGGTTAGGATCAGGTTTACTCTTGGTAAAGCCCAATCTTGTTAGGAAACTATCAGTTATGCCATACTAAGATCTAGGAGCTTGCTTCAACCCGTACAGATCTTTCTCCAACCTATAGACATGAGTCTTTCTATCTTCAACTTCAAACCCTTGTGGTTGTTCTATATACACTTCTTCTTCAATAACACCATTTAAGACGTTTTTTTTCACATCCATCTCGTGTAAATTCCACTTCATTTTTTGCTACAAGAGCTATGATGGTTCTGATAGAAGTGTATCTAGATACAGGAGAAAATGTCTCTTCATAGTCAATACCTTCCTTTTAAAAAAATCCATGAGACACAAATCTTGCCTTATGTTTTTCAATACTTCCTTTTGTTGCATGTTTTATTTTGCATATCCACTTGGAAGATACCACATATTTGTTCTTTGGTTTGGGAAGTACTTCCCATACATAATTCTTCATAATGGAATGGTATTCTTCTGTCATGGCATCCATCCATTCTTTCTTCTGAACAGATTTTTCAAAGAAAGTAGGTTCATTTTCTGCGAGATCACACATCAAGGACATATAACTAGAGAATGTCTTAGGATTCTTGTTTTGTCTCATGGTTCCTTCTGGGGCACCATACTTCTCTACATATTGAATGATTTCTTTCACCCAATTTGGATTTCTCTTGTGAGAGATCGTCATACAGGGAGCTTCTTGAGATTATATCATATCATGATCTTCTGGAATCTCATCATCAAGGGTAAATGCAACTTTTTTATGGGTTCTGCAACTCTGGGAGCTATAGTTTCTTCTTCGTATACTTATTCAAGCTAGCATTTTCTTGATATATTAAGTGTTTCATCTTCATCAAAGGTTACATATTTGTTGATCTCAATATGATGTCAAACTGGTATGTATATTCTGAAGACCTTAGAGACCTCACAATATCCAACAAATATTCCCTTCTTTCCTGAAGGATCCAACTTAGTTCTCTTTTCTTTCGGAATGTGTACAAATACTGGACAACCAAATATTTTGAGATGGATTACTTCTGGCTTCTTTCCGGTGAACATTTCTTCGATGGTTTTTTATCCAAGTGCACTATGGGATAATCTATTCAAGACATATATTGTTGTTCTTGTTGCTTCGAACCACAAGTGCATTGGAATATCTTGATCATGAATCATAGTCCTTATTGCTTCCATAATTGTTCTATTATTTATTTCTGCTATACCATTTTTTTTAGGATTATAGGGAATGGTGAGCTCCCTCTTAATCCCGACATATCTGCAAAATTTTCCAAATTCTTTTGAAGTGTACTCTCCTCCATTGTCTCATCTGAGTATCTTGATTTTTCTTTCGGACTCGGTTTTCTACCAAGGCTTTGAATTCCTTTCCAAGTACTTCATTTTTTGACTTCAAGAAATAAACCCAAGTCTTACAAGATTAATCATCAATAAAAAATACATAGTATACATACCCACTTAGAGAGGTTGATGGCATTGGACCGCATACATATGAGTGGACAAGTTCCAAAATTCCTTCTGCTTTACTATCTCTCTTTGGAAAAGGATTCTTTGTGTTCTTTCCTTGTGCACATCCCTTGCATACACCTTCATGATAAACCTTTAGTTCTGGTAAAATTTTAAATACCTTTCTCACATATGGTAAGGCTTTGTTGTTTATGTGAGTTAGCCTTCTATGTGAAATTTCACAAGGAATTTCGGTAGAGTGATCCAAGCCTACATCTAAGTGACCCTTTAACTTGTACAAACCACATTCTTCTATTCCAATAACAACTACATCTTTTACAGTTTTTCCTTTATACCACAAAAGAACGTCATCGTCTATGAATGCAGCCCTGAAACCTTTCTTATCTAGATTTGAGATAGAAAGTAAGTTATTTTTCAAACTGGGTACATAGAGTACATCCTTCATTCTAATCGGAGTTCCTGAATCAAGTTTGTAGGTGGATTCTCCCATTCCTTTGATAGGTTACTAATAATCATCTCCAAGTGGAACTTTCTGGGGGGAGTCATTTTCTATAAGGCTAAAGAGAGTGTTCTTCTGACCTAGCATGTGCTTAGAGGCACCACTATCTATGATCCAAGTATCCTCTTCAGGTGTCACAGATCCTAAGAGAGAGGAAAACAAAAGATATTATTCAATCTCCTCTTTATCTAACTTATTGGGTGGCTCATCATCTTCAGCTGCATGGGAATGATGTATTTTGTTATTTTTCCTTTTGTATTCTTCCCTTCTAGCCGAACAATTCTTAGCAATGTGTCCCATCTTATCACAATGCTAACATTGGTAGGAGGAGAAATATTTTCCCTTTCTTTGACCCTTATGATATTTCTGGAATCTCTTTGGAGAGTGAGACTCTTTATGAAAGTGAGTCTCCATTTGAAAATGAGACTTTCCCTTTCCTCCCTTAGCATGAGAATCAAGGGATTTATATTCATCTCTTAATAAAACGGCTTCTTGATTAGCCACTCTTGCTTCTTCTTGAGCACATTCTTTCCATAAACTGTCAAATTGGAGTTTCTATTTTCTTGCACAAATAGTTTGGATGAAGGCATCACAAGGTCTTGTTGGACCATTAAGAGTTGTCATCACAAGTTCATATCCATCTAAGTTTCCTCCAATTTCCTTTAATTGTTCCTTGAATTGAGAAACCGTAGAGAAATAGTCTTGAAATGTTTCTCCTTTTTTCATCTTTGTATTCTTGAGTTGGGTTCTCAATTTCATCTTCTAATTGATGTTCCTTCCTTCATACATTCTAGTTAGGGAATCAAACATATATTTTGGAGTATTCTTCGAAGACACTTGAGGGATCAAGTGGTCTTTAATGGAATCTGCAATTATTCTTTTATCCTTAATCATATCCTTCTTGTACTTCTCTTTGGCTGCATTTTCTTCGGGCTCTGGTGCATTTTCTTTTATGAATTTTGCAAATTCATTCTCTTCAATAATGAGTTCAATTATGTACTTCCAGGCATGGAAATTTTCCACACCTTCTAATGTGTCAACAATCTTGGTGCTTGCAGACATCTTGACCCGGAGCTAAGAAAATGACCAGAAAATGAAAGTGCTCAAAAATTGAAACTGAGCTTACTAGGAGATGTGTTGGCCTAAGGTGCATTTGTTGAAGCAGATCATTTCAGAAAATTTCAAGTTTTACCCCTTGAAACTTGACCTATGCAATTTTGAACTAGTATCAGTTTTGGTTTCCTGGTTTTATGGTTTTTTGGTACCAGTCAAAACTAGGGTTTGACTTTTCAAAGGATTTAGCCACTGAAAAAAGTTCACTTAAGCTACCAAAAGATGAGCTAGGGAAGGGCACACTTCCCAAGGTGGTATTTGGTCAAAAATTCATCTTCAGTAAAAAGCCCTAATTTTCTTGTACGGCAAAATAAATGTCAAGACACCAAGTGAAAGATGTTCTATTCAATCAATCTCTGATACCATGTTAAGTTTTTATTGTTGTTATTAGGTTATTTTCAAATTTCATGAGCATTCAATGCAATTTCAAAACAACAGTATAAATAGGATCATCGAAAGAAACACAATCACAAGGTACGCAAAATTTTATCCTGGGAAACCCTCATCGAGGAGAACACCCAACAAAAATTCCTCAATAATAGATTTCCAATACAATGCCAAGACTAATACCAAAACACCAAAGACGGACCAAGCATGCACCTCTCTTCTCCTTCGTCAAACTTCTTCCTACAATTGTAACTACCTTCAAGATATGTGCACTAGATGAGTGAGTGAGTGTGTTCAAATGAGACACCAACCTCACATATAAATACAAGTTTGAGATGGCATTAGGGTTGTGTCTCTTCACTTGGTGGAATCAAATTCTCCTAGAAGTGGCTAAAACCACTTTACAATTACTAGGGTTTGACTTTAAAAATACCACCATACAAATACATGTTGACCAATCCACAAAAGGCGATTTGATCTTATACAAGACTCGACTTGATCAATCTGCAAAAGGGGATTTGATATATACAATAATAACTCAAATATAATTAGAATATTCTTTGAATTTAAAATATTTCAACAAACAAAAATGATTATCTCCTACTTTGATTTATTTGGTAAAACAAATTCATCTACGAATAATAAAGCAACAGTAGACAAGCATATGAAAGAATACACAAGGTTGAAGGAAACAGGCTAGATATATTCAATTAGAACCAAAAAGAGAATACTTACAAACCACGATTGATGTTGTAGAAGCCTCTCCAAGCTATTCTCGTCCAACCCTTGCACGAATATACCAAGATCAAAATGATGATACTCTGACTAATTACCTCCCCCTTCACCTTCCAAATGCCTTCAATATATAGGCTTGAGAGGCAAAACCACCATGATAAAATGAGGGATATGATTGAGGATGTGACTCCTTAAGGCTTGGATCAAATCATAAGGTGAATCCATATCATGGGGGTCAAACATAACCAACCCCGTCCTAAGAGAGTTGGCCCATAGAATAAGGTGGAGGATCCCATTTTTCCATCAAAAAGAATGGTGCTCCCCCAGAGTGAGAGACAGAGCACCATCCTAACAGTGTCATTCCTCTAACATGGTAGAGGGGGCACCATGGCCCTCCCCCAGTGTGGCCAGGGGGGGCACCACCCTTCATAAATGCCCAAAAAAAGGTCGATTTTTCCAAGAAAAAGGTGTGTTTTGACCTTGAAATGATGGGTTTCTTCTTCCAATATGACTTAGGGGTCATGGAAAAAAAAAATCATGGTGTCAAAGGGTGGTGACACCTAACAAAGTGAATTCTACACTTGGGAAGGTGCATATGACACTTGCGATAGTGCATGTGACACTTACCGAGGTGCATACATCACTTTGTGACACTTGCGACACTTAGGGTGTCAAACCCAAATGTGACATTTTTATGTGTAACAAATAGTCAAAACACTATTCAAATATTTTACATGTTCAATAATAAGAGAATAAATTTATCCTTGAGGGTTAGCTCAAGTGATCATGAGCTAGACATGAAATGTCTCCCCAAAAGTTGGGAGGGTCACAGGTTCAAATATCTTGATCCACTTGAGGTTAGGCTTTGTAATACGGGTCAATGGTTTAACTCATTTACCATCCATGGATTATGGGGAAATACTCAGATGGCTTTTCACGAGGTGTTTTACTTCGAAACAAAAATGGAGAAGAATTTTTAATAAAATTATCCCTTGCTTGAACTTAACTTTTTGGATATACACTGTGTAAGAATTTTTGAAATGTTTGACATTTCGAGTGGAAACTCCACCCATCATTGGGGAAAAAATAATATAATATGTTAGAAAAGAGTGCTAAGGTATAGTTTCAAAGAAAAGATTAAGAGATAATAGTTGAAGAAAATGAAGAGGAATACATTGAGGATAAATAATAAAATAATAAAATAGTTGTTATGAATAAAGGATCAAATAATATACTAAAAATTAGTTGTAGCTTTATTAATATGAGATAATAAAAACAATAAGAAAATAGAAAGGGGGGATTTTTGAACGTTTTATAGCCTATACAAGAAATATCAGTTAAAGAAAGAGGATTAGAGAAGGGAAACTACAATAGAGTAAAGACTAAAGAGGATGTATTTGGACACACTGACCACACTGAGAGGGGGGGTGAATCAGTGTGAGGGTATACTCACAACTCTTTAAAAAACTTTAGTTAACAACCACTTCAAATATCATTATTCCTTGCTTCCATTCACAACTAGTTGTTTGCATGTAAACATATCTCAGCAACATACATCATCAATAAACCATCACCATGAAGAACATAAGGAACATAAGATATATATGTAGATTTTTTTTATTATGTGTTACATGACACTACAATCTTGGGGTTTTATCAACATCAAATGAAAATATCAATAACTCCAATAGAGTACCAACTCTAAATACAAGAGCCAGCTTGCAAATCTCAGCACCAACTCAGATGTGAGGATTCCAACCCTCAAGTACAAGACCCAGCTTGTAGACTGAAAGAAATCTGTCAAATTGTACCAACAGTCTATACCAACACAAGTGCATAAACTATGCCCAAGTTGTCACAACAACCTATCACCTCAACTTGTCTCATCAATCCGATCAATCAAACCTGATCTAATCACATAGATCAACTAACAAGATAGCTCTCAACCATATGCACAATATCACCAAGATAACCAACAATATACATCATACTCTCCATAATACAAATACCATAAACCCTTACATAAACCATGTGCCAAACCTCACTGTAATGTAGCCGTGATTTTTCTACCGTGGTTTTGTTGCTGCGATTATGTTGTCACGGTTATGTTGCCACAGTTTTGTTGCCGCGGTTTTTCTATCATGATTCTGGTGCCACGATTATGTTGCCGCGATTCTTCTGTCACGATTTTTCTGCCACGGTTTTTCTTCCTCGGACTTGCGGAACTTCTGATGCATCCATGAGTACTTGCAATGAACCTTTCACCAAAAATAGATCTTCAACATGCTCAATATATTCCTTACCATAAGAGACCCTTGCTCTCTTATTTATACTTCTCCAAGTAGCTTCCTCTAGGGTTTATCTTCTAACCAACTTCCTTACTTTGGGTCTAACCCACTTCTAACCACTTGTCCAATTACAACCAATTTATCCACAAATAGTAAGTTGTCCACTTCTAGTTGCAAATAATTTATTTTTAATGTTTTCTTGTTGAAACCAATTAACCCATGACTTACCACTTTTGACTGGTCAACTTCTTCTAGAATAATTTGACTTCTTTTACCTTCTAGAGGATTCTAGATAACTCATGAGGGTTCTCCAACTTCACTAAGACATATCTCCTCAACCGTGAGGAACTACGTGACATACCACATATCACCAAAAATTGCATGACATGTAATATCCATCTAGAATATTTTCACCTGCAAATTCATTGATCTTCATTCCATTATTCCTCAACCAAACTTGGGTTCTTTATCCACACTACTAGGATTTTACTCAACCACTTAACCATTTGGACTTAACAAAGTGTCTTCCTGTGAGGGATTTCACCATAAGGGGACCACTTTGAGAAATTTATCCAAGAGCATCTTCTCGTGAGGGCTTGCGCCATAAGGGGAATACTTTGGAGTTCATCCATTTGGTACTTCTTATAAACCATGACATGACATCAATGATACAACTCCCTTTCACATCAACCTTGATGTCAATGACAAGACATCACTATGACACCACTTGACATCAACCCTTTGACCTAAATTACATCAATGACAACATAATCCATTAACCAATACACCAATGATACAAGAACATCACTATGAAAATACTTGACATCAACCCTTTGACATCAATGACAACATAGTACAACAATTTCCCCCTTTGGCATTGATGGCAACACCAACATTGATGTAAACACCAATCATTGATGGAAACACATGGACATGGAAATTCTCATGCTCCCTCTGTGATCATCGCTCCTCATCAATGTTCATATTGCCACATCAATGTGACTATTTCTCCCCCTTTGACATCAATGGCAAAGGGTATATCTCTTTGGGGTTGCTCCCCCTGACTGAATTGTTCTGTGGGATTCTCTCCATGCATCTAGAGAATATCTCCTCTTAGAATCATGCCTCTGCAACAAATCATGGGAAGAAGAATAACTCCCCATGTGAGTATGTATCCCCCTATATTCTCTGCAATATGAACAATATCCTACCACTGTAATTTGTGTCTGCTGCAAATGTTGTTGCTCAGCTAGAACATAGATCAACTGCTAAAAAATGATCTGCTCTTCCTGTGAAAATCCTTGGACATGTCCATGCATCAACCATGTAAACTCATGCCATATCATAGATCAAATGTATGCCAATCATACATACTATCTCATACATCAACCATGAAGAAACAAATATGTCACCAATGAATAGTGAATCATGAATAAACCATAAACTATGTACATCCACACCATACAATATATCATAAGATATCATCAATGAATTGTATTAATGTTAAGCCCTAAATAGTGGCTCGTTACCCCTTAATTTGGGCATATTAAATTAGTAATGTTATTTTATTTATGTCAGCTTTAGTTGTAATTATACCTCCTAGTCTCCTATATATACCAAGGAGACATTTTCATTTGGAATCATCTAGTAATTAAACATTTATGTGGGCATATGGAAGTTTCCCCCTTGAAGAGGCTTATTATATGAATTTATCTCTTTTTCAAGGTGTTGAGTACTTATTCTGAAGTTTTTCTATGCTATATTGATATTTGGTTCCTAACATATGGTATTAGAGCTCAAGGTCTTGGGTTTCGTTGCTACATCTGAGACAGCTTGGAATTTTTGCTATAATTTTTTTTTCTACAATGTTTCAGAAGGAACGGCTTAGAGGATATTTAGTAGATGGATCAAGGTACGTTGGGTTAAAATTTCATCTCCTGAGTCCTTATACTTTCGGAGATACAGCCTTTGTAATATAGGGTTCTAGAATCATCCTGAACTGAGTCATTGCAGAATTTTCACTATAAAAACATTTCTATAATATTTCAAACCCTGAACTCCAAATTTCATTCACATAAATTAGTAAGGTAGTTGTGGTGAAGAGTTCAGCTTCTGGTTCATCTTACATTTGTAGATACACCTTGTGGAAGATAGGGTATCTGACTACTCCTATTGACTAGTCCTATTGACTAGTCTCAAGAAGGTGTTCCGGGTAAAACAATCATAACTTCTTCCTAGAGTATCCAAATTGAGTGATACTAATTTCATTGGATATTGGAAAGTCTTTGTTATTTTGGGTACAAGTTTCAAAATTTTATATCAATTATTTTGTGCGGGGCACGCTATACAAGTGAGATCTCTTGGAAAGGACAAAAATCAGCAAGTTGTGGGGAAGTTATCGTAAATTCCACTTGGCACATCCAATTTTGATCAAACATGTGGCATTGCAGAGAAGAAATATCAGAGAAATACAAAAAAGAAAGTTTGATACCCATAAGGGCCAAAAACTTTGGAGATACAGCAGAAGAAAGATTGTCTAGCAGAACCACCTCAAAATCAAGGTTCAATAGTGATACTTGGCCAACATGCCACCCAAAAAGGTAACTTCTACACCAAAAAAGCCTCCAGATAGTCCTACTTGGACTCTTGATGAAGGTGAAGAAATTTGTAGGGACATAAATGAATTAAAAAAGAAGACAGTGACAAAATATGAACTACAAGGGATGATGGATTCAACTGAAGCTAAATTGGAGGCAATAATGGATACTAAAATGGATGGTTTAAAAAGGGAAATCATGGAAGGAATGAAAAATTTCCTAATAGAAAGGACACCTGAAAGTGAAAATGTGTCCCATGAAATTCATGATGAGGACACAAGGAAGATGAATCAATAATGGAGAAACTCCGACTTTGGGTTAAAGACTAACCACGTTCTGAAGATCGATATGAGGAAGTTTGATGGCAAGGACCCTATCACATGGATACTTCAGATGGAGAAATTCTTTGATCTACATAATGTGCCACATACACAAAAGGTACGAATTGCTTCTTTATATTTAGAACCCAATCAATTTGTATGGTATCGATGGCTTTTTTCTCGAAAATCACTCGTCACTTGGACAATTTTCACGGAAGAAATGATAGCACACTATGAGGATACAAGGAGAAATACCTTATTTAGGCAATTGATAAATCTCAAGCAAAAGGGTTCAGTTACAGAGCACATTGAGAAATTCCAAAGATTGAATATAAAAGTAACATATATTCCAAATGAGCACTTTATTGATGTATTCATAGGAACTTTAAAGGATAACATTCAACATGAGTTTTGGATTTGGGAACCCAAATCATTGGAGAATGCATTCAGGGTGGCAAGAAATGTTGAAAGTAAAAATATGGCTATGGCTACTAGAAGGACCAATCCTAACGTCTATAGAGAGAATAATTATCCTTCTTCTAAAACACCTCAACAATTGGAGGAAAGAAAAGCAAAAGGTTTATGCTTTAATTGTGACACAAAGTATAGTAAGGGACATAAGTGTGGTGAGAAGAAATTATTCTACATAGATTGTGAAGAGGAAGAAGAACAAGAACAAGAACCATCTCAAGATGAAAACGTAGAAGTAATTTCATCTGAAGAGTTAATTCCCATGATATCATGTAATGCATTGGCTGGAATTAGCACTCCTCAAACCCTCAAGATCGAAGGATATATCAAAAAGAAAAAGGTAATAGTCCTAATTGATTCTGGTAGTACTCATAATTTCATTCACTATAAATTAGAGAAAGATCTCAATTGCTTTGTATATCCAGCACCAGAGTTTCAAGTAATGATTGCAGATGGAGGAACTATCAATTGCTCAAGAAAATGCAATAAGATCAATATTACTATGGGGGAATATGTAATTAATAGTCCAATGATTGCTATATCCATGGGTGGTGCTGATGTTGTACTAGGAATCAAATGGTTACAATCATTAGGAACA
>JASDQU011400785.1:21439-59504 GCA_032191745.1 Picea mariana
GAAAGTGCCTGAATAGTGATGTTGAATTCTCCTCTGTACTCAGCCTCTGCTAACAATAAATCAATTGATTTTTGTTTTTTTCTCAACCAATAGATGGGACCATAACCCAAACTAAGAACGTACTCATAAGTGGACTTGTAATCTGTGATATCGTCGGACCAATTAGAATCTATGAAGCCCATGAGATCCAATGCACAACCTATTGCATAGTGGATCCCATAACTAGTGGTGCCTCAAACATATCCAAGGATGTTGTTGGCATCCTTCCAGTGTAGCCCATGCAAATCCTGCATGTACTTATAAATTACCCTTGTTGCATATGAGAGATCTGGTCAAGTGTGGGTGAGATACAGAAGGCTCCCCAAAATTTTTCAATATAAGGTGTTGTCCACTAATGGTCTATCCCGTCCATCCTCAAGATTCACCCTAGAAAAAAGGGTGTGGTTGTCAACTTGCATTCGGTCATTTGGAATCTAACTAAGAGACCCCTGACATACTTAGTATGAGATATCTTGATGCTTAAAGCATCCTGACTGATCTTGATACCAAGAAAAAAGTGTAGCAGACCCGTTTCCATCATAGAGAACCTGTCATGTAAAATGTATTTGACCGCAACAATTGTTGAGGATGAACTTCTTGTGATTAGGAGGACATAAACATATAGAACTGGGATCAAAAAGGAGTTTGAGGTTCTCAACAAATAAACGTTCAAATCTGATTTACATCTAGAAAAATGTTGTGAAAAAAAATAAGCATCCATCTTCACATACCATGCTCTAAACTCCTGCTTGGGGCCATAGAGTGACTTTTTCAGTCGGCATACTAAGGATGAGTTATGTATGAACTGTTGTGGTTGCTCCATGTAAATCTCCTTTGAGAGATCCCCATGAAGAAAGGAATTATTCACGTCGATCTGGTGAACTTTCCACCCCCTGGATGTTGTAATAGCAAGGGCCAATAAGATGGAGTCCATCTTTGCTACTGGAAGAAAGGTCTCATCATAGTCTATCCCGTGGATCTGTTGAAAACCTTTGGAAACCAATATTGCCTTGTACCTTCTCACCTATCCATATATTTCCTTCTTGGTCCTATAGACCCTTTTACATCTATCAAGCTTCCTAACTGAAGGAAGCAGAACCAAATCCCCCAAGTTTGGTTCTTAAAGAGAGAGTTGTACTCATCTTTCATAGTGGATTCCCAAAAGGGATTCCTTGTAGCCTCTACATAGGTTTTCATGCCTAAAGCTAAACCATGTGGTAATAGATGTGAATCATTGATTCAATAGCTACGAGTGCATGAGGAGGATCCTCAAACTAGGACCTCATCCTCCTTTTATCTGCTATATCCCCCACGAGGTCACCTATTTCCTATAGGGTGGTCCCTTCCCACTTGGACATATACTATGGTGCATCATCTACATGCTCCTCATAGGAATGCTCATCATCTTTCAAATTAGATTCAGATCTCAGATATAAACCATGATCTGAATGAGTGCAATCATCATCTCTGATGTCTGCTATAGGCAAAAGTGATGAGGTATTTTCATGTGGCTCAAATGGTTCATGCAAGGGAATTTCCTCAAATTTGAAACTTTGCTCAATAATGAGCTTGTTCGTTTAGGTATCAATCTTTTGGTAACCCTTCACACCATCTGGATATCTCATGAATATGCATGTGGTACTCTGCATATCTAATCCTTTTCTCTTTTTAGATGGTACGTGGGCCCATGTGCATGATACAAATATTCAGAAATGGGTGACTTCTAGTTTGTTTCTCCTCCATGCCTCAAAGGGAGTCATGTCCATGACATATCTATGAGGAGATATATTTTGAATGTAGTTAGCACAGTTAAGTGCCTCGGCCCAAAGCTTGGAAGGTAGAGACCTTGCATGCAACATGAAAGTGGCCATCTCTTTGAGGGATCTGTTATTCCTCTCAGCTACTTTGTTATGTTGTGGATGTAAATGTGTTGAACCTACACAGAATAGATCTAGCTAGAAAATACTACACACATTTGCAAAGAGAAATTGAGAAAGAAGAAGAAGGAGAGAAAGAATAGAAGAATTCTCATTAACCATTAAGAATAATGAATAATTTACACATCATATAATCTATGTTAGCTCCTAGAAATTCAACCTCTCAAATCATTCTTTTCACCAAAGTTTGGTCATATCAATTGTATTGGAAGGGTGACTAGTAGTCTTCAAGGCTCACTAAACCAATATTCTCATATTGAAAAGTGTCTCAGTATGAGTTATATTAATCCTAGGAGTGGGTCCTACATCCAAGAAGAGTCATTATTCCCCTCATTTGTCATATTTAATATTTATGAGACCTTTTCTAAATCAAATCTCCTCACCTCACAAGTTTGTACCACAAACTGCCTTTTTTACACTATCTGCGCTACAAACTCTTATGTTTTCCACATGGACAAGTTTTGGTCAAAGAAGATTTCTTCTTAAGATTTTTGGGTGATGATTGATGGTATAATTTGATGTTCATGAGCTTACATACAATTTTAAATCAAATTATCAACTTACATGGCTTAATGATGTACCTATTATATCATGATCTTCTTACTAGCTAGAATTTTGCTCTCGGATTTCTGAAAAAACATTTTTGCTTCCTTCCTCATCACAAGTGATAATTTTGGTTCTAGAAATATACAAAGAATGTATTTGTATTGTCCTTATGAAGTTACAGGTTCATAATATTTTCAGAAGTGTGTGTTGTCATATGAGGATCCTAGCAAACCATTAATTCACAGTAATCTACATACCATGCATATTTTGTTTTGTTACAGCAAGTTTTGATTGGTCAACAAGTCAACGGTGAGTATGGCTATGTTAGAGGTGTTGCAGAAGATTTTCCCCAAGTTCCTAAAACATCAAACATCCATGTATCATTTTTCAGAAAGGTTGTGTGATTTTCCAATGCACTTGAGCTGCATTGGAAATGGCAAACTCTTATTTCTTGAAAAGGAGGTATAAGTGAGGTTTGATGGTAAGATTCAGCTTTCTTCAGGGTATTTGAATGTTTTATTATGTCATATGGTTTTTAGAGACCAATTCCATCCTTCAATTCACTTTCAAAGTCATTTCTTCATGCATAAAGATCAAAACAATCACCTACAGGAGTTTGTAGCGCAAACTGTGTTTTTCCTGTGTATTGCGCTACCAACTCTTCAAAATTTCAATATAAATGATATTTGGTCAAAATTCGACTTGGAAACAGGATTTTTGGGTCAAGGTGTCCACGTATAAGATCATCCCCCATCAAATCATGCAGGTTTCACTTTGTTTCCTCAATGGAAACATTCTAGGAATCAAATCCTAGATTGTAGGAATATGACTAGATTTTGGAAATCTATGTTTTCCTGTTTTAGTCATTTTTTTTGGAGATATATTATGATGATATGGAAATGTATTTTTGTAAAGTGAGAGAGGTTTTTCACAAGCACAAGATCCTCTTCAAAAACCTCTCTCATTTTTCTAGCAGCTGTTAGGATTTGGGATATATTGGTGAATCTTTGAGAGGAATATTTCCAGAAATTGTATACTTTGTTTTCCTAGCCACCTCACAAATTTGGATTTGAATTGGATATATTCAACAAACCAAAGATATGTGAAAAGGTTATGAGATCCATTTATTTTGGATCTATATTAGCATGTAATCTCTATATAAATAGGACCAAAGGGAGGAGTTAAGGGGTTGGAGATTGAAGACTTTTAGACACTCTATATTGTAAGAACCTTGATATATATTTTGGAATGAAAAGCTTCTTTCAGTGATATTGTTCAAACTTCTATTCTTCTTTATTTTTTTGTACTTGTGAGTTGAATGTCATGTTCATTTCCTGATTTACTTAATGATTGATTATTGTTATCTTATCTCTGCATTATTAAACTGAGATCATAAAGCTTCTGTTGGTTATTTTCAACCTTTCACATGTGTTTTCAATATATGTGATGTTGTTGGCATAGTTAATTAGCATTCTCCATACACCTATATTTTTAAACCCTATTATCAATAGCTCTCGAAGGCCTTATCTTTTCTAAATATGTTCAAATTATCTTTGAGTGAGGAAATGAGTGTGTGAATTATTCATCTTTGATCCAATTTTCAATACATTATTGAGCATTCTAATAAAGTTACCAGGTTCTCTTGATCTACAACCTGAAGAGACTCCTGGAGAGATAACAAACTGGCGTCGTTGCCGGGGAGGGGAGTGTGAAGCAAGCTTCCCTGGGAGACAACATAGTTCTATATTTTGATGATAGACAAAGGTTGGGAATCATATTGGTTGTAATGTTCTATCTGGCGACTCCATGAAGGATGAATTTAGTGGCGACTCCACTGTCTTCAAATGTCAAAGGCATTTGCTACTCTTTTGGCTAGGAGGTTTGCACCTCTTGACTTTTCTTCAGTCCCTAGTTTCCCACATCCAGTACCTCTTATGGATAATTGGGGATATTGCCTTCCTCGATTCAAAGAAAGGAAAGAGGATAATCCTGCAGGTCACCTCATCAGATTTCATCAATGCATGGCTCAGTTAAATATACATGATGAAGATGTTCTCATGAAGATGTTTTTCTTTTCATTGGAGGGTGATGCATGTAAGTGTTATTTCTCTTTATCTCCTTCCAGCATTTCATCCTTGAAGGATTTCCACAGAGTATTCAATGAGTATTGCAAAAAGTACTTTCCAAATGAGTCATTATTTGAGAATTGGTGTGAGGAGTTTCATCCAGATATTCAGCATGTTGTTTCTTCTAGTAGTGAGGATGAAAGTGAATATATTAATGAATATACAGATGAGGATGAAATTATTTCTATTGTTAATTCCCAAGAAGAAGATATTCAAGATATAATTGATAGTAATAACGATGATTTCATAGCTGAGGATGTTTTAGATCTTGTTTCTTATGAACCTATTGATTCAAATCTAGATGAGAAGGATGATTATGATGAGGAAGAAGGAGTTGTTGTTTCAAATATGTTTCAAAATCATATTGTTGATGATTATATGCAGAAATATTCATCTCTGCCATTAGGATTTTATCTTGATGTTCCCATATTTGACAAATATATTGATGATGAGGAAGATTTTTAAGTTTATGAAGGCTTGTTGACTAATGAAATATCATCTAGTTCTACTTTTCAACAATAAGAAGATCAACAATGTAATTATGTTATGGTTGATGATAGTTATGAGTCTCTTGTTCAAAATTCCAATGAAAATCTCCTTAGTTTTGATACATATTTTAAGGATATCATTGTTGGGGAGAGAAATCAACAGTTCTCTCATGATACATTTTTAAAGACTCATCCTTCATTTGATCATTATGGAGACAGTGATGTAGAAGATCAAGAACATATCTCTTCTTTTCTCTCAAAAATTGTCAACTGTGATGGGCTAGCACATCATAGTGATGGATCTAAGTCACAGGGATATGGCAAAGAGGAAGACATACATGAGCAGTCAATGATTATGAATCTATATGATGGTGATCACAGTTTTGAAGATCCAGTGGCAGCCTTACTAGAGTCTTATCTTTCAGACTCCTTCCAGTTTTCAGATTTTATCATGTCACTTGCATTTGACAGTAAGTGTGATCTCCTGAAAGAGTTTTTATGGTCATTTTTATGATTTTATTATTATCTTCTAATCAGTGGCATAAAAAGAATCTTTTTAGTCATGAGTTTAATTGTATGGCTTCATTGGAAGCATGATTTCACTTAATCAACAAGCAGTACAATTGATTAGATTAGGAGTGTACATGAATAAGATTAGTAGTTGAGCTTTTGTCTTCAGTTTGCAGTTGGTTTGCAGTATGAATAAGCTCAGTAGTTGAGCATTGGTTTTCAGTTTTCAATGCATAAGCAAAGTTGTTTTCAGTATATCAAGGTATCACAGAAGTGAACATCAAATCTTGAAGGTTTACAATGGATTGGTTGCACAGGCCCGTTGACTCCATAGCCAAATGGACAAGGTGACTAGAACTACTAAGTTCTTGGAAACCTCACAGGGAAGTTTCCATCCCAGTTGGAGCCATATGTTATCTCCTAGAAATTCAGCCTCTCAAATCATTATTTTCACCAAATTTTGTTCATATCAGTTGTATTGGAAGGGTGACTAGTAGTCTTCAAGGCTCACTAAACCAATATTGTCATATTGAAAAGTGTCTCAATTTGAGTTATCTTAAGCCTAGGAGTGGGTATTGCATCCAAGAAGATTCATTATTCCCATCATTTTTCATATTTAATCATTATGAGACCTTATCTAAATCAAATCTCCTCGCCTCAAAAGTTTGTAGCGCAAACTGCCTTTTTACACTATCTGCACTACAAACTCCTATGTTTTCCACATGGACAAGTTTTGGTCAAAGATGATTTCTTATTAAGATTTTTGGGTTATGATTGATTGTATAATTTGATGGTCATGAGCTTACATACAATTTGAAATCAAATTATCAACTTACATGGCTTAATGATGTACCTATTATATCATGATCTTCTTACTAGCTAGAATTTTTCTCTCGGATTTCTGAAAAAACATTTTTGCTTCCTTCCTCATCACAAGTGCTAATTTTTGTTCCAGCAATATACAAAGCATGTATTTGGAGTGTCCTTATGCCGATACAGGTTCAAAATCTTTGCAGAAGTGTGTATTGTCATATGAGGATCCTAGCAAGCCATTAATTCACAATAATCTACATACCATGCATACTTTGTTTTGTTATAGCAAGTTTTGATTGGTCAGCAAGTCAACAGTGAGTATGGATATGTTAGAGGTGTTGCAGAAGATTTTCCTCGAGGTAATAAAACATCAAACATCCATGTATCATTTTTCAGAACGGTTGTGTGATTTTCCAATGCACTTGAGCTGCATTTGAAATGGCAAACTCTTATTTCTTGCAAAAGAGGTATAAGTGAGGTTTGATGGTAAGATTCATCTTTCTTCAGGGTATTTGAATGTTTTATTATGTCATATGGTTTTCAGAGAACAATTCTAGCCTTCAATTCACTTTCAAAGTCATTTCTTTATGCATAAAGGTCAAAATAGCCACCTACAGGAGTTTGTAGCGCAGTTTTTCTTGTGTATTGCGCTACCAACTCTTCAAACTTTCAACATAAATGAGATTTGGTCAAAATTAGACTTGGAAAGAGGATTTTTCGGTCAAGGTGGACATAAATAAGATCATCCCCCATCAAATAATGCAGGTGGCACTTCGTTTCCTCAATGGAAACATTCTAGGGATCAAATCCTAGATTGTAGGAATATGACTAGATTTTGAAAATCTGTGTTTTCTTGTTTTAGTCATATTTTTTGGAGATAGATTCCAATGAGATGGAAATGTATTTTTGGAAAGTGAGAGATTTTTTTCACAAGAATGATCTCCTCTTCAAAAACCTCTCTCAGTTTTCCAACAACTGTTAGGATTTGGGAGATATTGATGAATCTTTGAGAGGAATATTTCCAGAAATTATATACTCTATTTTTGCTAGCCACCTCACAAATTCGGATTTGAGTTGGATATCTTCAAGAAACCAAAGATAGGTGAAAAGGTTATGAGATCCATATATTTTGGATCTATATGAGCATGTAATATCTATATAAAGAGGACCAAAGGGAGGAGCTAAGGGGTTGGATATTAAATACTTTTAGGCACTCTATATTGTAAAAACCTTGATATATATTTAGGAATGAAAAGCTTCTTTCAGTGATATTGTTCAAAATTTTATTCTTCTTCATTTTTCTATACTTGTGAGTTGAATGTCATGTTATTTTCCTAGTTTACTTAATGATTGATGATTGTTACCTTATCTTTGCATTAGTAAACTGAGATCACAAAGCTTCTGCTGGTTATTTTCAACCTTTCACGCGTGTTTTCAATATATGTGATGTTATTGGCATAGTTAGCATTCTCCATACACTTATATTTTGAAAACCCTATGATCAATATCTCTTGAAGGCCTTATCTTGTCTAAATATATTCAAATTATCTTTGAGTGAGGAAATGAGTGTGTGAATTATTCATCTTTGATCCAATTTTCAATACATTATTGAGCATTCTGATAAAGTTACCAGGCTCTCTTGATATACAACCTAAAGAGACTCCTGGAGAGATAACAATCTGTATAACTCAATGAATGTGAACTAGAGGAGAACCAATGCACCATAGTGGTGGTCTAGAGTGATCTGGACACACACTAGTAGTTACGGGAGTGAATTGCCACCTAGTCTAGTCTATCAAGCAGTTGCGGGAGTGAATTGCCACCTAGTCTAGTCTCTCAAGCAGTTGCGGGAGTGAACTACCACCTAGCTGAGTTAACTAGTCAATTAGTCTTCGGTTAACTGACTGAACAGAATGTAGTGAGGAGTGGATCAAGGAATCAAGGGTAATGTGTCAGTTTGGTGATGATCCCAAGGCAAGTGCACATTAGTATGATCATGATCTCAATGTTGCATGGTGAAAAAACCAATGCAACATCTAGACTCAACTCAACTAGTCAAACTGAAGTGTCAACTGAAAGAGAATATTCTCCAGGTGGAATATTTTCCCCTAAAATATAGGATACTAGATAATGACTAATAAACAAGGAAAACCCTTAGGAAAAATAAATCCTAGGTGTGTGTGAAGTAACTCCAACACCCCTGAACATCACTATGGTGAAAATAAAGAATGGGTCGCGACAACGAGGCCATGTTAGGTACCCAAATACAAAAGATACACTAAAATAATGTGAGGAAAGAGGGAAAACCTCATGGGAAAAAACCCCCCTCAAGGTACAATGTATGTAAAAAGAAGAACTACAGTTGCTAGGCAACTGTGTCCTTCACTCCAAGATGACTTCGTAGACAATGGAACTTATGCTCAGTGAAGGTCTTGGTGAAGATGTCTATCACCTATTCTACTGAGGCATAGAATTGTAGGTCGATGATACCCTTGTGTACTAAGTCGCGGATGTAGTGCATGTGGATCTCTATGTGCTTCGTTCGCTGCCTCTAAACTGGATCTCTAAAGAACTTCAGAGTTCTCTGGTTGTCACACCAGATGACAATCAGTCGATGAAACTAAATTCCCAACTCAATGAGAAAATGTTGTAGCCACATAGCCTGAATGGTTATGTTAACTACCCCTCTGTACTCTGCCTCGGATGAATATAGAGAAATGGCAGCTTGGTTCTTGCTCAACCAACAGATAGGCCCAAAACCAAGACTGAGTGAGTAATCAGATGTGGACTTGCGATCAGTTCTATCACCAGCCCAGTAAGAATCAGTAAACCCGATGAGATATAATGTAGAGTTTGTTGCATAATGAATCCCAAAGGTGATGGTTTCATGTGTGTATCGAAGGATACGCTTTGCAGCATTCCAATGTAGCTCATGTGGCTCATGCATGAACCTGGAAACTGCACCAACTACATAGGAGAGGTCTGGTCTGGAGTGTGTGAGATACAACAAGCTCCCCACTAGCTTTTTGTATAGTGTGTTGTCAACCAGTGGAGTCTCCCCGCCATCCTCAAGTTTGACTCCTAATAGGAAAGGAGTCGGAGCAAACTTGCAGTCTGTTATGTGAAATCTCTCAAGGAGATCTCGTGCATACTTGGCCTGAGATTGTTTGATGCCTGATGCATCCTAACTGATCTCGAGTCCAAGGAAGAAGTGTAGTAGACCCATGACTGTCATCAAAAACCTGTCATGTATAATCCTCTTGATTGTAGCAATCATTGAAGTCGAGCAACCAGTATTGGAAAATCATCAACATACAGAACTAAGAGTAGAAGTGAATCAGTCATCTTGACCATGTAGAAATTTGGGTCTAATTTACAACGTACAAAGTTCTGTGACAACAGGTAGGAATCCATCTTGGCATACCATGCCTTCAGAGCCTGCTTGAGGTGATAAAGGGACTTCTTCAGTCGACAGACCAAAGATGAGTCCTACATAAATCCCTGGGGTTGCTCCATATATATCTCCTTAGAGAGATCATTGTGAAGAAATGCATTCTTCACATCCATCTGATGGAATTCCTATCCCTTGTCTTCCACAATGGCAAGTGCCAATCATATGGAATCCATCTTCTCTATTGGAGCGAAGGTCTCATCATAATCAATACCATGCACCTGTTGAAATCCTTTGGAAACAAGCTTGGCCTTGTATCTGCTAATATGTCCATCCATTGTGCTCTTGATCCTGTAGACCCATCTGCATATGATAATTTTCCTCCCAGAAGTAAGGAGAACTAGATCCCAAGTCTGGTTCTCAAGGAGGGATTTGTACTCCTTCTGTATGGTAGATTCCCAAAAGGGATTTACAGCAGCCTCACCATAAGACTATGGATATGAAGACTGAACCAAGAAAATATTCTTGGAGGGAAATGGTTCAGTGGTAGTGAGTGCAACATGAGGCTCCTATAAATCAGATCGAGTCCTCCTAGTATCGGCTCGATCACCAATGAGATCCCCTGCATCCTGAAGAGTAGTATGTGCCCACTTGGGCCTCTACTCTATCTCTACAACTGAATCTGGATGCTCTGAATCTGCATCTAACTGTATGGACTCTGAATCTAAATCATCTGAGTCCTTTGAATCTGAACTCTCATCTAAAGAAGAGTCGGCATGTGCATGCTCATCATCTCGGATAGGTGGAAGAATGAAGGTGTCTACACGCAGTTGTTGAGCTACATGCAAGACACTTTCCTTGAATTGGACATTATGCTCAATGATGAGACGGTCTGAGGAAAGATCAATAAGCCTATATCCCTTCACACCGTCAAGTTATCCAACAAAAATACACTCATTGCCCTGCGGATCAAGTGCCTTCCTCTTTTCAGAGGGAATCTGGGCCCATGTACGTGAACCGAAAATGAGAAAGTGGGTCACTTTCGATTTGAGGCCGCTCCAAGCCTTGTAGGGGGTATTATCTTTGACAGGTCTATGGGAATATCTATTTTGGATGTATGTTGTAAAATTAAGTGCTTCATCCCATAGTCTCTGTGGTAGTGACTTTTCATGCAGTATGTAAGATGCCATCGCCTTTAGAGATTTGTTTTTCCACTCAACAACTCTGTTTTTCTGCGAAGTATAGGGAACTGTGTGTTGCAACTGAATCCCTAGATCATGGAAAAGATCATGGATCTCATTGATATAATCTCCCCCGTTATCAGTTCAGAGGACTTTGATCTTCTTTCCGGACTGTGTCTCAACCAGATCTTTGAAATCTTTGAGGTATTGAAGACCTTGGATTTTTTCCTTAGAAAGTAGATCCATGTAAAACGTGAGAAATCATCAAAAAAATGAGAACAAACCTCGGTTTGTTGATGGATGGATTCGAAAAAGGACCCATAAGGTCACTGTGAATCAGATCTAAAGGTGCAGAAGATCTCTGAGACTTTCCTTTGTCGAATTTCTCTTGAGGGTGTTTTCAGAGAACACATCCCTCGCATACTCCCTTGGAGAAATGGATGTTTGGTAGACCATCAACCAATATTTGCTTTATAAGGTGTTGCATGTATTTGAAATTAAAATGTCCAAACCTTTTGTGCCATATCCTACTACTTTCATCAGCATCAGTAATAAATAAAGTAGAATCTGGTTCAATAAATTCAGAAAATGTATACAATCTAGACTGATGATTTACCTCACCGGTAGAAACCCTAGAGTTGGTTTGCATGTCATATATGTCCATGGCATTTGGTGTGAATATGAATTTATTTCTGGTGTTGGAATTCATCATCTAATACATGGAGAGAACGTTGACAGAAAGTTTGGGAATGTGTAGCACATTCTCGAAGCTTTTTTTGGTGAGTTCAATCCTTCCTTTGCCGGTGACTTCGACAGAAGAGTTTTCCCCCATTAGAATAGGAGGACCTTTGCATTCATCCAATGAAGAATAGACTTCTTTTGAGG
Source organism: Picea mariana (assembly GCA_032191745.1). Classification (NCBI taxonomy): domain Eukaryota; kingdom Viridiplantae; phylum Streptophyta; class Pinopsida; order Pinales; family Pinaceae; genus Picea; species Picea mariana. Next base: position 33,356 of record JASDQU011400785.1, read on the forward strand.
CAGTCATGTGATGTGATTCTCCTGAATCTACGATCCAAGCATCGAAGAGGAGTTGATGGCAATCAAGGAATGGATAGAATTGTCTTTCTTGGGATTCAGATCTTCTGGTTTCTTCTTCTTGGAACACTCGGGGATGAAATATCCAAGGTTGTTTTTCTTAAGTATTTGAGACATTAGATCTATTTTTTTTGCATGCATGTGGATTCTAGATGGAATCCTTTGTGACAGTACATGCACTTCTCCCCTTTTCTTCATGTTCCCCCTTTGGATCCGGAGGCATCGGTGAAGGGTTTTGTGTACCCTTCCTTCTTCAAATGTGAATGAGCTTTCTTTTTGTCTTTATCTTTAGATTTTTTGTATTGGTGGCTTCCATCTTGCACAGTAAGTGCATGCACCTTTGGGCAGTTGATTTTTCCCATGTTGATGAGCTTAGTTTTCTCTTGTGTCAGGGATTCGATAAAATCCTCAAGAGAAGGCATCTTCCAGGTAGCTCCAGAGTCGAATCTAACATAATGGAATGTGGATACGAATACAGATAATTCAGGACCAAGTTTGGAGAGAATGGTGAGAACCATTTGTTTCTCCTCCCTAGATTTATCAACCCCGCAAGCTTTAAGTTGTGATAGTAAATCCTTGAATTTTGTAAAGAAATCTTGGATATTGTCGAAGATTTTTGGATCCAATGTGAGTAGTTCCACCTCCATAATGTGTCCCCTCATCTCATCATTTTTTCCAAATATCCCTTCCAAGGTGTTCCAGACTTCATTGGGATTCTTACAGGAAGATATGCAAAAAAGGAGATTGGGAGAAATAAGACTGCAAATTGTTTCGAGTGCTTCATCCATGTGATTTAAATACTTGGATTTTTCTATGGGTGATGTCAGTTTTGTATCTGTATTCAAGGTTAACCTGTGCAATCCTCTGGTTTGGAGATGAATCATTATTCTCTCCTTCCATGCAAAGTAGTTGTAAGGTGTAAGAATGAATTCTTTTTGGAAATCCATATTTCTGTTGTCTTCAATATTTTGTACCTGCAAAACAATTTGGTGTTCTTAGCAGTATATCAGCTCTAATATCATGTAAATATGTTGAACCTGCACAGAATATATCTATCTAGAAAATACTACACATATTTGCAGAGAGAAATTGAGAAAGAAGAAGAAGGAGAGAAAGAATAGAAGAATTCTCATTAACCGTTAAGAATAATGAATAATTTACAAATGATATACTATGTATAACTCAATGAATGCGCACTGGAGGAGAACCAATGCACCATAGTGGTGGTCTAGAGTGATCTGTACACACACCAATAGTTACGAGAGTGAACTGCAACCTATTCTAGTCTCTCAGGCAGTTACGGGAGTGAACTACCACCTAGCTGAGTTAATTAGTCAATTAGTCTATAGTTAACTGACTAAAAAGAGTGTAGTAAGGAGTAGATCAAGGAATCAAGGGTAATGGACCAATATGGTGGTGATCCCAAGGCAAGTGCACATTATCATGGTGATGATCCCAATTTTGCATGGTGACAAAACCAATGCAGCATCTAGACTCAACTCAACTTGTCAAACTGAAGTGTCAACTGAGAGAGAATGTTCTCCAGGTGGAATATTTTTCCCTAAAATATAGGAGATTGAATAATGACTAATTATGACTAATAAATAAGGAAAAACCTTAGGAAAAAGAAATCCTAGGTGTGTGTGAAGTAACTCCAACATTGGAGTGTAAGGTATTGCATGTTGTAGCTATATATCAGCCTCTGAACAAAGATGTTGGACATCTCGGTTCACATATTCCGCCCCATTATATGTGCGGGGAATTTTGATATTCCTCCTAGACTGAGTCTCTAAATGAGCTTTGAAGTCTTTGAGATGCTCAAAAACTTTGGACTTCTTCCTGAGAAACACACCCAAGTGTATCATGAGAAATCATCAATAAATGTAAGCATGTAACTCACATTGTTAATTGACGGATGCATAAAGGGTCCCATTAGATCACTATGGACGAGTTCTGAAGGAGAGGAGGCCCTCCAAGCATTTTCTTTTTCAAACTTCTCTTGAGGATGTTTTCCAAGAACGCATCCTTGAAAAACTCCTTTAGAAAAGTGTATGTTGTGAAATTCTATGACCATTCCCTGTTGGCTAAGTTGTTGCGTGTATTTAAAGTTTATATGACGAAATATCTTGTTGGCCCTTGACCAAGTTTTGGGAGATCCTTAGTCAAGTTTGACCTATTTTGGGACTTCAACGGCCTGTCGAAGTAGGAGCGCAAGATGAAGTAGAGATCGCGAGATCTCGGCCCCTTTTGGGGATTTGGGATTATGTAACGGGTATGGGATGTTAGCCCATGGGTTTACCCATGTTTAGGCCTATTTTGTAAAGTATAAATAGATGTCTAGGCAATGTAAGAAGAGAGTAGTTACGAATGGCTAAGTGCTAGATCTATGTGATTGAAGGATTGTAAGTGCTATGTGCATACTGTGTGATACTTGCAGAGCTACGTGCAAGTAATTGTAAGAAGGATTGGTGCTTTACCCTAGCTTGAAGAAGGAGGATCTGGCGGAGTACGCGCAGATCTCATGTCTTCTGCGGAGTAGGATTTTGATGCTATGTGCCTGTAAGAAGCTTAAAAAATATAATAAAGAAGAAGATTTGGTGGACGTAGCCCCAGGGTGGGGATGAACCACATATATGTTGTGGTGCTCTACTTTGTGCAATGTGTTTATGTGTTTATGTATTTACTTGCTAAGTTATTTGATATAGATAGATAGATCTGTTTATGCTTTGTGCTAATGATGTATATGGATGTTAGATTTGACTTATATGAATGTGCTAGTGCCTGAATCTGTTAAATCTAACCTACTTCTCTATGATAAGTGCTTAGATACATCAGATCTGAATGAATGATGCAATGCTCAATTTTATCTGCGGAGTAGATAGTGGTTAAATATTGATGAATTGTCGGTGTTAAGTGCTTTGTTAAGTATTACAATCACATATATGTGTCCCAGCTAAGGTTGTAGACACATGAGTCCTGCAACCACCCCTGCCTTTACCTCGGGTGAGACTTCATCTGCTTCGCAAGTGTTGCTGAAAGGGAAGGTAGTTAGGGTTTTGTTGGTGCATTGTTGTAGCATTGAACCCTGGTTCTGCCCCTGTGCCAACAAATGGTTCCGTTGTCAGGACTTGAAACTGTGATTGTTGGGAACTAAGGAAGAAGAAGCTTTGTGCAAAGATCTGTCCTAAAACTGTGAAAGCTCTGCACGTAGATCTGTTTCCCTAGTGTGCAGCATTCTACTTGACTTGTGAATCTCTATGCCAAGAAAAGAGGTCAGATCTTAAGAAAAGAAGTAAGATTTGCAAGCTTTGTGCTCTGATAAAGGTAAGAATAGTGAAAAGTTCTAGATCTGAAAGCTTTGTGCTCTATAGAAGTAAGATAAGTGGAAATTTTTGTTTCAAAAGTATGGATCTAGGTATGTTTGATAGATTTTGTCCTAGCTTGAAAACTAGGGCACTAATAGATGAAAGAAGGTTTGATATGCGTAGATTTGATAAGAATAGTGAAATATATGTTATACCTATGCATAGAAAGAATGTTTGGACTAACCCATGGATGTGGGGTCCTAGAAAGAAATGTTTGTAGGTTAGATACTATGACCCTAGCACACAGTATAGAAAGAGCTTGAAATCATTTAAAAGAAAGAGAGAATTAACCCTTTGTTACAGTTGCAGAAAATTAGGACATCTTGCTAAGGAATGCCTTGGGAGAAGACTTAGTTGTCTTTGTTGCAAAGCTATGGACCATGAAGTATTGGATTGCCCTAGAATGATTGCTAAGCTTGAAGGAATGCACACAAAACAAGAAAGCCCTAAGGCAGATCCATAAATGGCAGAACCCCAGAAAGACTCTGAGAAAGTATTGCTATAGATAAAAGAAACATTGAATGACCACCGACATGTCAGCTTATCAAAGATCTTCAAAGGAAAAGAATGCATTGAAGCAATAATAGGAGACTTCGACATTTATTGTATTCTAGATGAGGAAACACAGGTGAATATCATGACAGAAAGAACTTGGGAACATTTAGGGAAGCCTGCTATGAATCCTTCATTGGGAGGAATAGGTTTGTTTAGACAAAAGTTGATAAACCTATGTGGAAAGCTCACTTAGATATCTATGAATGCCAATGGAACTTCGACAGAGGAGGATTTTGAGATTATAAAATTTACTTAGAACAACGCCCCATTTACCATGTTACTAGGAAAACCTTGGATTGAAATAAATCAGGCCAGAAGGCAAGAAGAAGAAGAAGTTTTAGATCAGAAGAAGCAAGAGTTAAAAGATTTCATGACTAGAAGGATCGCACACTTAATTGAAGAACATAAGAACATATCGAAGCTATTTAACACCAGAGACCCGAATATCGAAGTTGAAAGAACACTAGACGACCCACAAAATATTGAAGTACATGTTCCAGATAAAGAAGAAGTATCACCCTCGAATCTTAGGAAAGAATCTCAATAGTGCAAAGTAACTATGCCAAAAGAAGATAAGAATCAAAATGGAAAAAGGCATACCGAGACGAAGCTCACTGGAAATAAATCTAGAAAGCTAAGTAAGAAGAGAGCTAAGATCGAAAAGTTACAGAAGGTTCCAGAGGGAACTTCACAGAAGGAAAATTTGCAAAATTGGAGCTTCGCTGGGATAACAGAATAGCGTCACATGGTACTTCACCAGGGTGAAGCAATAGAGTTGTTGGGACCAATATAACCATTTGTCCGACCCCCCGAACAGGTAGAGAGGCATTTATGGTTCACCACCAGACCATTGGACCGCATCGTAATAGACAGAACATAGTAAATGAAGGCTTCTCGAGCGTTGCAAGAAATATGTTGCCAAGTTATCTATTTATCCCATTGCGCCATGCACTGAGAACACTTTTGCTAACTGTGAATCTGAGCCTGCAAACTCGTTGATTTTACACAGTGATCGTTGCGCTATTGTCCTCTATCCCATTACAGTGTCTAAGTTACTCCTCGAACCCGAGATTTTCAACCTTGAGCGTGCATGTCGGATGAGTTCAGCGCTACAGAGATAGTTTTCGAAGAATTTCTGATCGACCTCATGACTGAAAGAGTCATGTCGATGTTTGTAGGTATACAAGCTTCATCAACGAGAATGGTGCAATCCTCTTCATCAATTGCTCGTTGAGTCAGACCATCCTGACCATCAACAGAAAAGAGAACCCAGCATAAAGATGATCTCGCAAATGCAAAACTGATTCCAACCATAGTGCCCAACTACATCCTACCTCTGGTTGGCGCAGTGAATCGTGATAGTGTACCAAGATATTTCGAATATACCATGGTCATTGCATACCTCCCGAAGGGGATACGCACAGTTCGGATATAGCAGGATAGATCAGAGCACTAAATTTCAACGACTTCAACCTCGAAGATCGCAAGATCTATGGCATGCTCGCTCCATACAAGTACCTAACCAGGACTAAGGGGAAGAATTCAAATATAATACCCCAGTCATGGATGATGAACCTTGCGTAGTCCACCCTGTTGAATGTTATGAAGATCCCACACTTCGAAAGACACCAGGAAGTCAATGCCTATGTCAAGTTGGTACTGTCATGTTACCATGGTGGCTACTTATGGATAGACCGTCGCATTACATTTGACCCAACATTGATCCATAGGATCATAGGATTGAGTATGCAAGGACTCGACCTGCAAGACTTTTATCTAGAAAAAGTCATAGATCGCACACTCGCACAAAATATCAAGGATATATATGGTGACGTTGAGAAGGGAACAAGAGGCTACAAGGTAGATTCCATCCAGAGTGGCACAGTGCGCCTAGCATGTCAACTGATAGTTGGAAAGATAGTAAATAAGAACCGACCTACGCAGGTCACTGGCTTTGTTGTTGACCTCGCAGGGAAGTGTGCGGAAGGCCTACAGATGAACTGGGCGAAGTACCTAGTTAACCAGTTGGAACTAGATTGCCGAGAAGCACAAGATCAGTGTTATGAATTTCATTTCAACTGGCTCCTGGTCCTCATTGCATTTTTTGCCTAGGAGATGCTGGAAGGAGCGACCTTCCCAGACATCGATCCATTTGAACCGCTTGTCGTGAAGTTTGATACCCTATGGTATTCAACTGATATGAACAAACAGTGGAAGTTGAATGTTGTGTTTCATACATACTACCTCCAGCTAAAGTGAGCCATTGAAGTTGAGCCTCACATGACTTCGAACACCTTACAAAGGTTCTGACCCCTGATGAAGTTCAACGCAGATTGGCACTTCATCTACATTACAGCGTGTGCAGATGAACATCAAGAGCAGCTCCAGTCATATTATAATCTTACAGAAGAAGACCTTGAAGAAATCACTAAGGAATGGTTCCCTGACCTCCTTATCCCTGCCAACCCCACAGAGATATATGATCTTGATAGCCCAGAGGACACTCATAAAGAACAAAATCCACCTGGAACTAGTAGATAGAAGAAGATTGAGGAGGTCCAAAATTTAAGCAGTACCTCAGGAAAGACTCCTTCAGTGTCACCTGACCGAGGGGGTGATGATGAATTAGAAGCTGAACAGAAGCCCAATGAAGTAACACCACCCAGAGACGAGGTTGACCCCTTGAAGAAGAGGAAGGTTTCCCCCCTGAAACCTTCTTCCCGGAAGAAATTGAAATCCACCATGACCAATATGCAGACTGTTCTCACCTCCGATGATTTTGACTTCATCATAGTAGCCCTAAACGACGTTTCACTAGAAATAGTAGAGAAACAAGGAGAAAAACAAGAGGAAATGTATGATAGAATTGAAATCTAAATCTAAGGGGTACAGTAGGCCCTTCAATCCAGCCGCGTAGTCTCCACTACGCCCCTACCATAGGGAGAACCAGAATTGGGAGATGAGCCAGCCCAATTCCACCGACTAGTTGATATAGTCGAAGCTCACCTTCGACAAGCACAAGAAGAAACAGAACAAGACACCCAAGCCTTAAAGCAAGTGCAAGGAGTACTTGTAGAGCAGCGTCGAGATACGGAATAGGAAAATATTTCTCTCTAAGCAAAGTTCGATGAAGAAAAAGCACAAATACAGCAAGAAAAAGAACAGTTGCTCGCAGAGCAACTCGAAGTGAAAGAAGCGGTCAGCAGAGCAATTTGCTCTATGACAGTCATAGAAATAAAGGTAGAGGATCGAGTCACCCAGCAAGTAGAGAAACTCACAGAATCTATTAAGAAGCTACAACAATGCATAGTAGACTTAGAGCTCCACGTAGTGACTGAGACTCCACAGGATGTAAGGGATCAAAGAGAAGCAACTGCTCGAAGCGCAGTTGAGAGAATAAAATCCCTTGCTATGGAATGTAAGAAACTTACTAATCGTAGTGCACAAATCTACGAGAAACTCACTAAGAATCCAAAACTGAAGGCACTGGATTCGCAACTCCAAGAGGTGAAGTATCAAGCCGAAACGATACAAGCGCAGTTGAAGCCCCTATCAACTGTGGAAAGAATGAAGTGCTCCCAAGAGCAATGCACAGTCCAGCAGTAGATCCACACTATCCAAAGTAGATTTATGGAAGTAACTCAGAGGCTCCAACCTGTACAAGATAAGGCTTACCAATTTTTCACAGAGGTCGAAGGTCGAAGAGAAAAACTGGAGCAGGTTGTCACCGCGGTGGAACAGTGCCTGGAGGGACCTGTGAATGAGGTAGTCATCCAAGAGTTTGCTGCACAAGAGGTCATGGAACAATAGCAAGTCGAAGCAGCTCGAGCCAAGCTCGAGGCTTTCGAAGCAGAACTACCCAGATCAGAGTAACTCGGGACGAGTCACAGGTGAGTGTTGGCGACGTGTTGGCCCTTGACCAAGTTTTGGGAGATCCTTGGTCAAGTTTGACCTATTTTGGGACTTCGATAGCCTGTCAAAGGAGGAGCGAAAGACGAAGCAAATATCGTGGGATCTCAGCCCCTTTTTGGGTCCTTTTTGGGATTTGGGATTATGTAACGGGTATGGGATGTCGGCCCATGGGTTTACCCATGTTTAGGCCTAGTTTGTAAAGTATAAATAGATGTCTAGGAAATGTAATAAGAGAGCATTTACGAATGGCTAAGTGTTATATCTATGTGATTGAAGGATTGTAAGTGCTCTGTGCATACTGTGTGAGACTTGCAGAGCTACGTGCAAGTAATTGTAAGAAGGCTTGGTGCTTTACCCTAGCTCAAAGAAGGAGGATCTGGCAGAGTGCGCACAGATCTCCTGTCTTCTGCAGAGTAGGATTTCGATATTATGTGCCTGTAAGAAGCTTGACAAAGATAATAAAGAAGAAGAGTTGGTGGATGTATCCCCAGGGTGGAGATGAACCACGTATATGTTGTGGTGCTCTGGTTTGTGCAATGTGTTGATGTGTTTATGTCTTTTCTTGCTAGGTTCTTTGATATAGATAGATAGATCTATTTATGTTTTGTGCTAATGATGTATATGGATGTTAGATCTGACTTATATGAATGTGCTAGTGCCTGAATCTATTAAATCTAAGATAAGTTCTTAGATACATCAGATCTGAATTAATGATGTGATGCTCTATTTTATCTGTGGAGTAGATAGTGGTTAAATATTGATGAAATGTTGGTGCTAAGTGCTCTGTTAAGTATTACAACCACAGATCTATGTCCCAGCTAAGGTTGTAGACACCTGAGTCCTACAACCACCCCTGCCTCTACCTCGGGTGAGACTTCATCTGCTTCGCATGTGTTGCCGAAATGGCCGGTAGTTAGGGTTTTGTTGGTGCATTTTTGTAGCGTTGAACCCTGGGTCTGCCCCTATGCCAACATATCTCGTGCCATAATCTACTATCATTATTAGCATGTGTTGGTAGTAAAGCATAATCGAATTTAACAATAAACTTACTGAATGTATACAAATGAGACTGATGATTTACCTCACCAAAAACAATCATTGAGTTATCATGCAGGTCATGTATGGTTACAGATTAGGTGTGAACTCCACCCTTTTTCATATGCCAGAATGTGTTATATAATAAACAACGAGTAGATTCATGGAGATTTTTGGAACATGCAAGATGTTCTCAAAACTTCCATGTTGTAGTTCTACCCTCCCTTATCCATTTCCCTCAACTGGGGTATCATATCCTGTGAGGATGGGAGGACTCATGCATGCAGTAATAGAATATGAAAAAATTTATAAGGCTTCCATATGATGGGATGTGCCTGAATCCAAGATACATGCATCGAGAGAGGAATTAATATAAATTAAAGCATGAGAATTACCCTTATTGTCTAGTGGTTGGTCTCCTAATTTCTTTGTGGAAACCTTGGGAATGTGTTCCCCAAGGTTGTTCTTCTGAAGTATCCATGCCATGAGATCAATTTGTTACTTCATGCATATTGATTCAAGATGATAGTCATGGTTGCAATAGTTTCATTTAGAATTTTCTTTCTTTCCCTTTCCACCTTTGGATTCAAAGGTGTTATCACTGAAATTTCGTCTGCAAATGGTTACAAGAATTCAGCATCATCAAACAGTTATGAAGACATCCATGGACCTGAATTAACACAAAAGATATCATAAAGGGTCAAAAACTATACAAGTAGTGAAAAAATTGAAGAGCACTATACAGACATTGGGCACGCATGCACATGCGCAGAACATAAATGCAAGAATCGCGCACATGCGCACGATGCGCGACTGTTATCGCAAAAAGCCGAGCACCTAAGAAACGGTGCATTTATGAGAGTGGGTGGCCTCCCAACCACTTCTGGTTCAGCTCCCAAGCTGATTTGACACTCAAATTTGGACTGGATTCGACTGGAGGGCTGGTCAAAGACCTAGAAATGCCCTAATTAGCCTCTTTACACACTACAAACTAGTTGAACAATAGCTCAAAGGAATGCTATAAAAAGGCCATGGATACACTTCATTTTTCAAGGAATTCAAAGCAAAGTTATGTTGTCATTATTCTCTTGAGGATATTTCTATCCTTGCCAAGAGTATACTTGCACCATTGCATTGGAAAATCCATCTCACCCCTTGAGTGGATTAACAAAGAATTCTTTCACCATTTTCATTTCTTTTTCTCAAAGTTGTAAGAAGAGAATACTTGTGGGGGTCCAAGAGCCCTCCCTTGGAGGAAAAAGGGACTCATAGTCCCCTTTCTTCTTGGTGTTTTCTTTCACTAATATCAGCCTTATCATTGGTGACATGGGTCTAATTGTTTCTTTTGTCCTTATGTCTCTATGTTTGATAATTTAGTTGTAGCTTTTATTCTTAGTTTAATTCTTAGTTGTTGTTTTATAATTCTTTTTCTAACCCTTTTCCTTGCAGCTGTCCTACTCAGCAAACCCAACTGAGCTTGCAAGCACCTTCATTTTTCTTACTAAGGTGACGAAGGAGGCGCAACAGATTGGCGACTCCACTAGGGAATAGGTATCAATTTCCTCCCCCAATTGGGTTTTTATTTCTCTTCTTTTAGTTTATTTAACTTGCAAGTGCATCAACCAGCCTAAGCCGACCTGCCAATCATCCAATTCCAAGGAGAATTGAGAGAAATCCACACGGATTTTTCATTCTCGGTCGTGTCTCACCTGTGTGCAGGTATTTTACCCCACAGATGTGCATTGTGCGTGCATGCGCTTAAGTGTCAACTCTATTCTGTGCACGTGCGCTTATTGACTTATCTCTATTCGCACACATGCGCACTGTGCGCCTCTGTCTCCATTAGGACCCGCGCATCTATGCAAAAAAACACATTTTAAAGTTGTTGAGATGTGGGGAAGGCCATTTGCCTTCTTAAAAAAGATTTCAAGCATGTTTTAAAGCTACACCACACTTAGCCCCCTCATAATATAAAGGAGTGAGTCAAAAACACATAGGCACATAGGAGGTTCAAATCAGTTTCCTCTTTTTGCTTTCATTTTTGCCACATGGATGGCTTGTTTTGACTCATAATATAAGTTGGAAATCATTTTTAATCACATTTAACTTGCATTGGGACCAGAAGTTGAGTCAAAATCACTTAGTATGCTCTTCTCTCACGCCTCCAAGCGACCTTGAGAATCAAAAAAAGATTGTGAAACAATTTCATCTCCCTTAAAAATATTAAAACCTTTAGGAGAGGAAAACAGCCCTTCTTGGGACCCCTCTTAGTTTACTTTTTCAAACACATCTTAATATTGTAACGGGCCCATACATGCCCACATGCTACAAAGATAGGATAGTGCTTGAAGTTTACTTTCTTAGATCAAAACACTAGGAGAGTTTAAAGGTTTTGTAACAGGCCCATACATGCCCACATGTTCAATCTAGGATAGTTTCAAAGATTTTCTTAGATTACATCACAATAGGGAGTTAAAGGGATAGTAAAGGACCCACATGTCCACATGCTAGCTTCTTAGGGACTTTTGAATTACGCAAGGTTGTACCAAAGGCACTTAGTTAATTAGGTAATCAACACTTGTAAGGACCAAGCGAAGTCCACATGCAGCAAGGTGACACCTAATTCACTAAAAAATTGGCACACTTTCACTCACACACAAAAGTCACTTATCACTCACATAGCTTCTTCTTGAAACGTGGAGGTCAAAGTAAGTTTCCTCCAAAGGGATTCCGAACACACCCCACCCTTTTCTTGATGAAACTATCCACTCCCATTTTAATTCAACGAGGTTGGCTCACACCCCCATCCTCTCAAAACAACTACATCTAAAAATATTTCTAAAAACTCACTAAGTTTTCCTCCACAGGAGGTGCCAAAAGAAAATTTTTAGTCTAGGTAGGATTTCAGGGATAGGCATCCAAATAACTCCCCATTATTTGGTTCTCTCATTTTCAAAACAATAGAAGTTGTCAAATAGGGAACTGAAAATCCTCCAAGTCAAGTGTTCCTAACACCATAAGGCAGGGAGATACCCATGAAGGGTTGAAGGCCGAGGTTCGGTTTTTCTGTGCATCCCCCCTTGAGGCACCCACCTCTTGGATGGGATCCAGCCCGTGACCCATTTCTTAGGCTGAAAATCTAAATGTCGCACTTTGACCGAGGTACCTAGTGACCAAAATTAGGACATCTACCTAGGTGGAAATTGTGGGCTGCAGTTGCACCTTGATTGGATTTTGTGTGGCTATTGGGAAATATCGCCAGCTTTTTCAAGATATTCCCCCTTTACCCCTCATTATAACCAATTATTTCATTCTTCACTAGTGCCTCTTTCGGTGGATTCAGACCCCACTATTGAGTACTATTGGAAGGTCCAGTGCTATTTGAGAGGAAGGACGTTACGTCTTTTAGGACACGAGCATTTTTTTTCTTTTGATTCCCCATGCGGACAAAACCCACTTATCCACATATATGCTTCTTTTCAAAAAATTTGATGTATGATGCACTTCTGACTACATTTTGATTTGGATATCTATATTGTGTAAAGTTCAAAGTTTTGTAAAATGGCTCTTGTTTCTTCATTACTCTCATCACCTTTTGCACACATTCACTCAACTAATTGGACATCATAGGGGACCCACATAATCCCTATCGTTCTCGACACTTGCTCAACCTCCCTCCTATCTTAGGGGGAGTGTCTGGCCTTGCCCACTCATCGACACCACCTTCACACACTCCTGTGAGTGCTACTATTTTGGGATCATCTTTGCTTTGTTCCACATTACTTGGGTCCACTTCCCAAGGTCTTTCGTCCACTCTCTCTCCTTTACACGGAAGCGGGGGACCAACTTCCTCTCAAGGGGGAAGTACCAACCGACCTAGCCCCCCTCAAGGGTCAGGTTCACAACACACTCACACCATGGCAGGAGATAATCCTCCACCAACACTCCTGATGCCATATTTGGCCTCTCTTAACATACCAGATCTAAGCAAACTTACTAATGATCCTATATTGCATGACCCCACCTGGCCTGCAATGCCCACCAAACTACCTTCAGACATACCCAAGTTTGAAGGAAAGGCAAGTGATGACCCTACCAACCATGTCATGACCTTTCATCTATGGTGCTCTTCCAATATCATTATGGATGATTCCATTAGACTGCACTTATTTCAATGCACACTTACTGGCCCATCGGCCAAATGGTATGTAGATGATAAGTCAGGGTCCCATGCGACTTTCGAGTCCTTGGCCAAAGCATTCTTGAATTTCTTCCAATTACCAATCTGCCACGAAAATGGTCTCGAACTACTCTCTAACTTCAAACAAACCTCGACCACACATATCGTTGATCACATTCATGAGTGGCGTAGGCGACGTAGTTTATGCAAAGCAGAAACCACCAAACAACAATGTCTTGACTGGTTTCTTAGATCACTTGTCTCTCTCCTTGGTAAGGGCGTCGCTTCCACTTTCCCTCAGTCAAAAGAGGAAGCCATCAGTAAATCTCAACAATACGACCTCATCTATTCACAGTCAGGGTACTTACACACGGTACTTCCTAATCTCCCAAAACCTATGCCATTTGGCCAAGACAAACCCGGGATGTCTCACTCAGCAGACGGACTGATTGGAAACACCACTCACCACGGTCCACAACCCCAACAACCACAGATGTATGGAACACCTCAATACCCACCGGCATACGGGAGCACTCCTTATTACCCCCCACCACCTTATCAACAACCATACCCTGTTTCTATACCGCCACCCATTAGTGGACCACCGCCGGCACCCCCAATACATCCACCGATTCCAACGAGTTCTGGTACCCCCTCTACCTCATCCTATAGCACTAGTGAAATAACCGTGCCTTCCTATGTACCTTATGGATCATTACCCCCACAGAATCCATACTTTCCATTTCTTGGTCTCCCAAAACCCATGGCCCCCCCCACACCCTCATGCTGGGGTGAATTTTGTTCAACCTTCTCCCATTCAACAATATCAAAATTTTGAACAGCTGAATACGGAAAATCCAACACATCCGTCAAACAATGCCAAAAAGAAAGGACGAAACAGGAACAACAACAACTCAGGTCAAGGCAGGAATCCCCCCCAACAAAACCAACCTACTGGGGGCAACCAGAACTAGGGGAATCAGAACCCCCAGGGGGGAAATAATAATAGGCGTCAAGGGAGAAATAACAATAATGTTAAAACCAACTTCCCTTGTGCCCTTTGTGGTGAGTTCAGCAATTACACTCATCATTTCCCCCAAATCGCCGATTTTAAACAGTTGAAATATTCTGGCAGTCTACCTCATCCTCCAGCACCACCTGCCCCTCAGTAAGCACCACAACAATATGTGCAACAACCCCCCTGTCGTGCTGCAAAATTCTATTCCACGCCAACGTGTGATAAACACCCAACAGGATATGCAGTCTCCCCCACCTCAGGTAGGACAATACCTCAATCCGAACAATCCAGCAGATCGCACAATCCTCCTCACTAGTGAGAAAGAAATCCTTCTACAAACACGTAACCATCAGTATCATGCACTCGTTGAGTCTCCTCCCATCCCTCCAGAGACAAACCCTGCACCAACGGGACCCCCATTGGTGATCCCTCGCCCTAACACCCAGCCACCTCTTTGCATCCCTCGCATCCCATTGCATAGGAATGTCCACAACACACAGGCTAGGGCAGCTCATAACTATAGTTTGGTCGACGACTTAGCACAATCCCTGGCTACCATGTCAGTCTTAGAGGTCTTTCAGACTTGCCCCACTCATCGAAAATCATTACTTTCCGCCTTGGGGGCAGTTGACCTAGCAGATACTTGGCTCATTACGTTTGATCTCGACAACGGTGAACCTCACCTTCCCTCCTTGATCGCTTTTCAAATCCCAGTAAAAATACAGAACATCACATTTCATCGGTGTATCATCGATGAAGGTGCATCTACATGCATTATGTCCAAATCAGTATGGCAGAAACTTGGTTCCCCCGAACTCATACCCTCTTCCATCACCTTATGAGCTTATGACGGATGACCATCATCTCCGAAAGGGCTCTTCCAAAATGTCCCCATAGAACTCAGAGGCAAAACCATTCTCATCAACATAGAAGTTATCGACGCCCCGCTCGATTATAATATCTTGTTCGGTCGTAGCTACATGTACGCTATGAAGGCAGTTGCCTCTTCCGTCTTTCGCACAATGATGTTCCCCCACAATGGGAAGATCATTACCATTGACCAGGTTTCACATTACGAACCTAACCCATCTACCAACATCGATAACATTCTTCCTCTCATCAACACAAGTCATGACACATATTCCCTCGTCGAGATGGGGCCTGGAATTTTCAAAGATCCATCATTGTTAGGAACTTACCATGGAGCACCACCGCTCCTTCATCCTTCCAATCAAGTATGCATCATATCATCTAACGAAACTCACACAGAGGATACTCTTCCTCCTCAGGAGGCTTTATTCATTCCTGACGTCCCAATAGTCGCATAACTTCCCCCTCATGAGCCTCCTGCAAACTCGTCGACCTCAACAGTCCATGAATCCACCTCTCCTCAAGGACATATCCCAGTCTGGGAGACAGTTCCCCAAGCCATCACTCAAATCCCTTTCTTTTACCCTCCCCTGGGCATCGAAGCTTTCCAGGTAGCAGCAACGCTTACCCTCCCCAATATGGTGTTAGCAATTCCAGTTTGGTATTTAAATCCACCTGAGATGGTCCCTCAACCATCCCTTCCCCCCAAAATAGAAGGAATCCCAATGACGATTCCCATACTTACTCCCACCATACCCACTACACCCCCCCTCACTACCCCCCCTGCCACAGCTGGGGGCAGGTGAAGGAATAAGGAACCCACAGCTCCACTTCCTCTGCATGTTCAACCCCCTTGTGCACTCTGTGAGAAAGATGGACAGCAAACCAACAATTGCCCATCCCTACTAGAATTACGGAATTTGATCCCACTCAATCAAAATCCCTCAACACTCGCCACTATAACCGATACTGCCACTACCCCCCCCCCCATTCAAGTAGCAAAGGGTTGCGCACCAAATTTGCTTGCGCTTTATGTTCAGAATATGGCCATTATACCCACCATTGCCCGACACTACCATGCTTTCGGAAAACATTAGCCGTAGTACGCCACAGCTTCTAGAACGAACCCCGCTCTGCTACGTCATCCATACCCTCCATCACCGACATCCATTATGTCACAAATTCAGTCAATGAACATATGATATGCCCTTACTCTCTATGTGAATAATTAGATCATTTTACATACCAGTGTCCTATGATCCTTGAATACAGGCTACGCCAATTGACCCTACTTCAATGACCCACCGAGTCGATAGTTGACCTTCCCTCGTCACTAGCAGCTCTTCACGTCATTTCCCCCGAACCCGAGGCCCTTCCAATGCCCCCATGGTTCTTAGAGGACGTATCTAAGGAGTCACTCCCCAATTCCCCCAACTCTCCCGCTCATTTCCCAACAGAAACTTTACACCCAACTACCACGGGTACTCCTCAGTACTTCAATATCTGGTTTATGTCAAGCGAACCATCATCAACTCCTTCCATCATTCCCCCTACTTCTTCATCACCAGGGGGCATCCACACACCAACAATGACCGATATCACTCTTCATGACCCCTTGTATTCCCATCACTTCCATTGTGATGAGGAAATACTTGAAGAGGTAAACAACCCTGAATACCCATGGGACGCACTACACCACCGCACACTCTTCTTCCCACCAGGAGCATCCATGCCTCCTAACAAACATCCCATATACGCAGTCGAAACCAAGGATTTTATCCCATCAGGGTCTCCTGATTGGTTCAAAAACCCCATTCTTGCCCCTGATGCTTTTGAAGAAGGCAACATGGCCAACATTTCCCTGACCATTAAAATCGACATTCCCATCAAAAATGGCATCGTCAAGGAAATCACTATTGGCACTGCTTGCACTCCTCAAGAAATCATCACCTACAAAGCTCTCTTCCAGAAATATCGAGATATTTTTGCGTGGTCATACACGAAAATGTCTGGCCTTGATCCTTCCATCGTTGAACATTGCATCGACACCTGGCCCGACATTACACCCGTTCGTCCAAAATAGCGACCGCTACACCCTTCCAAAGCAGTGGCCATCAAAGCTGAGATTGACAAATTACGCGTTGTCGGGTTCATCTACCCCATCGCCTACACATCATGGGTTTCCAACTCTGTACCTGTTAACAAAAAATAGGGCACTATCCGCGTATGCACAAACTTTCGCGATCTCAATCACGCATGTCCCAAAGACAACTTTCCAACGCCCTTTATCGATCAAATCATCGACGAATGTGCAGGCCACAAAGCTCTCTCCTTCACGGACGGCTTCTCTGGTTATAATCAAATTCAAATTCACCTAGCCGATCAATACAAAACTGCATTCACTACCCCTTGGGGTACTTTTGCTTATCGTGTCATTCCTTTTGGCTTAAAGAATGTTGGCACAACTTTCCAACGGGAAATGACATATATTTTTCACGATCTAGCTCATATCATCCTCGCATACTTGGACGATCTCACAGCTTGATCCAAGAAATGCACCCAACATCTCGATGATTTACGAATCATCTTCCAACGGTGTCATCAGTACAACATCCGCTTGAACCCCCTCAAGTGCGTTTTCTACGTCACCGCAGGGCGCCTCCTTGGTTTTATCATTTCCCAAAGCGGTATTACCGTGGACCCCCTCAAAGTCCAAGCTATCACCGAAATTCCCCCTCCTCGAAATTTACGGCAACTCCAGAGCCTACAGGGCAAGGAAAACTTTCTACGATGATTTGTCCCTGACTACACCATTCGCGCACATGGTTTCCTTCACTTACTACGTCACGACATCCCATTTCACTGGGATGAACATGCCCAACAGTCCTTTGACGATCTTAAAATGGCGTTATCCAACGCCCCATTAATCAGTGCACCTGACTATAATCGCGACTATATCCTCTACGTATCAGCATCAGCTATCTTAGTAGCAGGAGTTCTCGTTCAGCTAGGTGATGACAATCATGAGCATGTCATTTATTACATCAGTAAAAACCTCTCAGGGCCACCCTTGAAGTATAAACACGAAGAGAAACTAGCTCTGGCAGACATCCTTGCAGTCCAGAAACTACGTCACTACATTCTGCTACGCACAACTAAGGTCGTAGAAAATTCCAACCCGATGCAATACTTGCTCAGTCATCAGTAAATTAACAGAAAATTTGCTCGATGGATCATCATTCTTCAGGAATACGATCTTGAATTTTCAACACCCAAGAGAAAGAAAGCCCTCGTTCTCGCCGAACTTGTCATGGCCCTCTCCTCTGACACAACTAGTGCCCCTATCAACACTGACTTTCCTGACGAACACCTCTTCTACATCACTTCGGAAGATCCTTGGTACGGTGACCTCCTCGTCTACCTCCGAACTCAAAAGTTCGGTAACCACCTTTCACATGATGATCGTCATCGTATTCGCCACCAGGCCCCTCGCTACCTCCTCATCGGAGACATATTATACTGGCGGGGAGTCGACACCATCCTTCATCGATGCTTAACCATTGACGAGGCCGATAGAGTCTTAAACGACTGCCACAGCGGCGCATGCGGGGGGCATCTGTCGGGAATATCCACTTCTTAGAATATTATCCGAGAAGGTTACTTTTGGCCTACTTTGTTTCACGATTGCATTCACGCTGTGAAAAGATGCGAGCAATGCCAACTTTATGCCAACAAAACCCGAGCACCACCTACTCTTCTTCATCTAGTCATCACTGTCGGCCCTTTTTGTAAATGGGGCATCAACTGCATGACTTCTAATCCCCCCTCTAGCAATGGTCACAAATACATTGTTGTCGCAGTCGATTACTTCACCAAATGGGCAGAAGCTATGCCCACCTTCAACAACACCGCTGACACTGCAGCGTGTTTTTTCCTTAACCACGTCATCTCTCACTTTGGAGTACCACTCCAACTTGTTTCCGATCATGGGAAGCACTTCGAGAATGAGATCTTTGTCGAACTCTCATCTCAGTTAGGATTCTCTCACGAGTTTGCTTCACCGTATTACCCTCAATCTAACAGACAGATCGAAGCCGTTAACAAGGTTCTCAAGACCATGTTACAGTGCATGGTTAATAAACATAAGACCAATTGGCATCATATGTTGTTTTCCGCGCTATGGGCTTACCGCACGGCTGTGAAAAGTGCTACTGGTTTCACACCATTTCATCTAGTCCATGGAGCTACTCTTCCCATCGAGTGTGAAATTCCTACCTTACGCACTGCAATTCAGCTATTACCCGACACTACTCCAATGGAGCAGTGCTTGCTGAACTTAGAGTCTCTAGATGAATATCATCGATCTTTGTTACAGAACAATGAGGCAGCTAAAAAATGGTCAAAGGCTACCTTTGATCGACATGTCAACCTTCGCTCATTTCGCAAAGGTGACCTCGTCCTTGCCTACGATATCGCTCATGATACCTTTGGCCATGGCAAATTCGAGTCACTATGGCATGGCCCATACATCATTCAACATTGCCTCACCAAAGGCGCATATATTCTGGCCTCTCCCGAAGGCCTCTCTCTCAAAGAACCCATCAACGGGTTATACGTAAAGAAATTTTATGCTTAAAACATAGTCATTCTACTTTAGGTTCTTTTCTTTTTAGTGTTTTTAATCTTTGTTCTCCATCCCTCACGTCTAAAACTATCATTTGTGCTCTTGACAGATGCTTCCTCCACTAGCCTACCACATCGGTTACGCCGACGGCGCCAGCTGTTGGACACAAAATCTCGCTTCAGCCGCTTGGGCTCTCTACACCCCCTCACATGAAATACTCCATTCGAGCGGCATATGTTTGGGTTCAGTGACCAACAACCAAGTCGAATACACTACCGTCATTGGCCTCCTGGCCGACATCCAACATCATCATATTCGTCACCTTAGCGTCTTCCTCAACTCCCAACTAGTCATTCTCCAGCTCAACAATGTGTACCGCATACGCGATCCCTGCCTCTTTCGCAAATACCTGCAGGTTAGACTTTTATCTCGACATTTCGATTCCATTACATTCACACATATTCCAAGACAATTGAATCAAATTACAAATAACATAGCTAACATGGTGTTAGATTGGCATATATCCCATCAAGCTACCTCTACACATACATAAACATATCAAAAAACCTGTCACAACATATATAGAATAGACATCATCAAAACATTAACAAAACGCGTGTAAACACCACATAGATCTCAAAAAGTGTATACTCATGTATATACAATGGTCCATAGTGCCATCCCGGTGTTTACATACAAAAATACTAGTATCTGCAGGTCAATGAAGCACCTCAGTACAAAATGGGCTCACCAACCTATATACAACAAAAATACATCAAATACATAGAGCACCACTCATGGTGCCTCTAGAGCCCCACCACCTACCCCTCCCTCAGGTGGTGGTTGCCCACCCCCTACTAATCCCTCCTAACCTGGAGGTAACCGTCCAGTCATCACAGCACCAGCTACTGTTGCCCATCGTACTACAAACCGCCATGGCGGCGGAATCCCCACACACTGCCCCAGGATGCCCTCATCCTGGATGCGAGACCACATGCCCTCGGGCACGTCCTGTAACACCGCCTCCAAGTGACGGCGCATGTCCTCAAAATCAACTCCGGCAGCCGTCGGAGGAGCATGCGATGGCCCAACACCCGGGTCATCAAATCAGCGTCTCCTCGCTGCCCTCTCTGGATCAGTTGGTTGCGTTGCGGCATCCTCACGCCGCCGTCTCTCTCCCTGTGGCAGCCTCTCTGGATCCTGCCGATCCGGCACTCTCTGCAACTCTACCTCGCGTCCATGAGGTGCCACATATGCACATACAAAAAAACAAATAGATAGTATCATCATCTATGACATATACATATATCATGCTATCTCAAAAATAGAAAAACATATATATCAAAATCATCAACATACCTCGATGGTCAAACACCTCCCCTGGAGGTAGTGCCATATCCGGATCCTCCCGGAAGTCAACCCTGGCATAAGGGTACCACAATATCACCTGTGGCATATGCTTCCATACCTGCGTCACCTCTGCAGTAAAGAAGTGGTCGCCCTCGCCACCACCATGGTGAAGCAAAATCGTTGACAACCACCACAGTTGCGGCGCTCGTGCCCCAGGTGCACCCAATAAAATCCTAGGGCGCAGCATCGGCACCCTCTCCAAAAACCAAGCCACCAGGATAGACCCGAAGGCAAAATCCCCAGTATCTGTGGACTGGCAGTGGTCCAACTGCCCTACCATCCTAGCATGCAGCGTCAGCCCCCAGGTGAAATGCTCACCAGCCAGTACTCTCTCCATCACCATCAGCTAGCCCCCACTGATCTGCTGTGTCGCCAGCGACCCACAGACCCTCACAATCATCGCTGCTATACAGCAATGCGCCAGGGCATCCATCACCCCAATGCTCACAACCGTCCCAAACATAAAGTTCTGCCCTGAACAATATCTCCAGCCAATGGTCGCTAGCGCAAGATCCCTCGGTAGCACCGGATCCGCCAGTAGGGGAACACCCTGAAACGAGAGCCCAGTCAAAAAGTACACATCCTCCACCACAATGAAGGGGATATGCTCTCCCCACACAATGAAGCAATGCAGGTCCGAACTCCACATTCGGATAAGGAACCGCAGGAGATACTCCTACACCCATATTAACAGGCACTCAAAGAACTTTAGCATCCCACGGGCTGCCAAAGTCACACGTACACCTGGCTCCTCAATAGCCACGGCGTCTCGCAGCTGGGACCAATCTCACTCTCACCAACCCACTAGCATCGTGCACACTGCTCACCTGCAGCCACATCAAAAAGTCCTATATCAGCCCAAGAGACCATCAACAACCTCACAAAGATAAGTTTTACACCCATCAACCTTGTCTCTAAGGCGTGACTGTTTAACCCACAGGCACGCACACGTGCGCACCTATTCACTACACAGGCACGCACATATGCACGCCTCTTCACTACACAGGCATGCTCTTAGGCGCGCCTGTTCACTGTAAAGGCGCATTCTCAGGCACGCATGTCCGTCCTTCAGGCATGCTCTAGTGCGCAACTGTCCACTCCACAACCATGCACACATGCGTAGTTGTACAGCTGACAGGTGCGCACATAGTGTGCGACCTTGTCCCCCTCACCAGTGCCCCCATACATGTCTATCTGGTGGGAAGGCGTGCACGTGTGCACACCTACTTCCGGATCGCCCGCACACGTGAGGTCCACACCCAGAAAAAATGTTTGTACGGCCCTCCGTACAGCCCCTGCCCAAAAAATGAAACTCTATTTCTATGCAAGATTATCAGACCACTAACCTGAAGCTCACTAATCGTCAATCAGATGCCTCATCCACCCCAAATCTCCAAATCTCCTCTGAAAACTGCTTGTCAAGTCACTATCGCAGCAAGTACAAATGAGGTGGCAATGTGGGCCCTACAGCTATATATAGGCCTTTTTGCCAAACTTCCACTCGTCATTCCGAGAGCTCCGGGTATCCATTTCTTGATCTGTCTTCAGCCACGAGATCAGCATCCCGTCATCTACATTATGACAGTCTCTGGGCCTCTTTTCATCCTGAGCCCCCGAGACGCCATTTTTTCACACCCTAACCAGGTACGCATGCACATATTCAAAATTATCAAATACATGCTCATATATTCATTTCTATTCAGATATTGTTTACATCGGGTATTTGTTTTTTATGTGTGCAGGTACTTGGTCATCATCCTCCAACACAACCCCTTCAGGTATATGCTCAGCACTGGCATGTAGTCATTCCCTCTGAATCTCACTTGCATCTCTAGTCACACCCTCTGACGTTCACCTCTAGGATCCCCATTTCCGGCTCTGCAGTACCAATACCTCCATTTGCATCTTTGGTACTGTCACCCGGTAGTACTCTTACCCACATGAGTTGTCCCATTCATAGCACCCTTTTTGCGCTTTTGACACTCATGTTGTTTTTCATAACCCTTTAGGGATGGGAGTCTCGATAGTCTTACATCATGTCACGAATTAGCCACATACTCCTCCTCATTATGCTAGATTTCCCAACGGACTCCCAGATTATCTCTTCATGGTTCTATTTTTTACTGCACCTCCGCAGTATCATGAGCCTTCCATTTCATCCACAATCAGTTTTCCCATCTGTAAATTTCCCTTCATTTCATTTACCTCATACAGAAACCCGCCCATGGGGTCCCCACCCTCCACCAGTTCTCCGAGCACATTGTGCCCTACCTAGGCCAACCATATCACATTGGGGCACCCATTTCTGTATTTGTACACTTCTCCCAAAAATATTCTTTATTTATTGTACAAATGCCTTTTGTTTCCAGCAGTTATATTACCCTTTTTTGTCGTCACCTTTGGCGACCTTTTCCCCTGTTTTGGCAAACCGCAACCCATGTCACCCTTGGTTGGGGCACTACTTACCATCTACCCTTGACGACATCGTCCATATCTTTAGAGTACCCCATAGGCCACTTAGCTTCGCCCTTTGAGTTTATTCACTTTGTCCCGCCTCTGGCACAACTTATCCCCTGTCTTGTTGTCCCCCTGACACTCGACCTTGCTGAACAGTTGCAGCCACTTTTATCTCACATATACTCCAACCAAGGGCAGTATTGAGTCTTCCTACATCTTGACTTCATCCATGTACCTCCTCCACTTCCTAACATCACCTAGAAACTTTCACGAAGCCTTCCGCTTCTGGGAGTCGCGTCCCCCTTTTGTTCACATCAGCGTAATTTTCCAGAAGGGTGACAGTAGCTTGATTCTCATTTAACCATCCAATGAGATATCTCGGACAGCACAGGGAGAATCACAATTGCTCCCTACTGTCGTTGGCCCCCATAACATTCGACATCAACACTTTATCATGTTATGGTGGGTCTTACTTTGCGACTATTGCAGTTAGTTCTGATACTTGCCGAAGACCTCTGAACTTGGCTAGGCTCTCAATGCCTACAACATTCGTGATACTTGTGTCACTGCCTACTATTCAGAGTATGTTCCTACGCAGAATTGTCTTCTGCCTTTATTTTTCGACCGCCTCTGAGGGCGTTGCAATTGTCTACATCAACATTTCATCCATCTTTTTTGGGTTACATGACACGAGCATGGGGTATGCCCGCCTCATTTGTACACAGTTTCTTTTTACACACCTCATGGAAGGTTGGGTTCTACAGGTTCCTTTTTTCCTCCAACAGATCACTTTGGATGATCCCATTATTGCTCTCTCTTACAAATAGCACACTCAGTAGAGGAAACATTGATGGATTTCGGCTATACGTATGCTCCTAACCTCATCCATCAGGGGGCATCTGTTATCACTGAAATTTCATCCGCAAATGGTTACAAGAATTCAGCATCGTCAAACAGTTATGAAGACATCCATGGACCTAAATTAACACAAAATAATTCATAAAGGGTCAAAAACTATACAAGTAGTGAAAAAATTGAAGAGCCCTATACAGACATTGGGCGTGCGCACACATGCGCGGAACACAAACGCAAGAATCACGCACATGTGCACGATGAGCGACTGTTATCGCAAAAAGCCACACACCTGAGAAACGGTGCATTTATGAGAGTGGTCGGCCTCCCAACCACTTCTGGTTCAGCTCCCAAGCTAATTTGACACTCAAATCTAGACTGGATTCGACTGGAGGGTTGGTCAAAGACCTAGAAATGCCCTAATTAGCCTCTTTACACACTACAAACTAGTTGAACAATAGCTCAAATGAATGTTATAAAAAGGCCATGGATACACTTCATTTTTCAAGGAATTCAAAGCAAATTTATGCTGCCATTATTCTCTTGAGGATCTTTCTATCCTTGCCAAGAGTATACTTGCACCATTGCATTGGACAATCCATCTCACCCCTTGAGTGGATTAACAAAGAATTATTTCACCATTTTCATTTCTTTTTCTCAAAGTTGTAAGAAGAGAATACTTGTGGGGATCCAAGATCCCTCCCTTGGAGGAAGAAGGGGCTCATAGTCCCCTTTCTTCTTGGTGTTTTCTTTCACTAATATCAGCCTTATCATTGGTGACATGGGTCTAATTGTTTCTTTTGTCCTTATGTCTCTATGTTTGATAATTTAGTTGTAGCTTTATTTCTTAGTTTAATTCTTAGTTGTTGTTTTATAATTCTTTTTCTAACCCTTTTCCTTGCAGCTGTCCTGCTCAGCAAACCCAACTGAGCTTGCAAGCACCTCCACTTTTCTCACTAAGGTGATGAAGGAGGCGCAACAAAAGGAATCATCAAAGGGTTTAGGATTGTCTTTCTTCTTGTGTTCAGAATGTGCCTTTCCCTTTCCTTTTTGCTTGGATTGATTATGTTGCTACTATCATGCACAAAAAGTGAATGCACATTGGGTCCCTTGATTATCCCCATTTGATGATCTTATATTGCTCATGTGTTAGGGACTCAATAAATTGATCCAATGTAGGAGTTTTCCACGACACTCTTGAAGTGAATCTCATTGTATGGAATGTTGAGATGAACACAACATATTCTAGACCAAGTTTTTCCAAAATAGAATGGATCAGTCGATTATGTTGAGTTGATATATCAATACCACATCCCTTTAGATGAAGAAGAAGGGACTTGAACTTCATAAAGAAGTCATGGATGTTATCAAAATTCCTCAGATATAAGGAATTCAGGTCTACCTTGAGAATGTGGCCTCTAATTTCATCATGTTTACCAAAGAGATCTTCCAACTTTGTTCAAATCTCATCTGGTGTGGTACAAGCTTCAATGTGAAATAGAAGCTCGGGGGATATAGACATGCAGATAAGGCCATAAGCCTCATCCATGTGGTTGAGATAGTTGTTCTTATCAATAGTTGATGTTGGCTCCACCTTTGTAGCTATTGTAATCCGGTACAAGCCTCTACATATGAGTTGATGTAGAATTTTTAGCTTCCACTTGAAGTAGTTATGTGGTGTGAGAAGAATTGTCAGCAAGAACTCCATTCTTTCTGCACTACTACATATTTAAATATTTGCGACATCCACTTACGACAAAAGTACTCTTTCGTCACAACATGCAAGAGAAAAAGTTATTTTTTTCTAAATCTAC
>JASDQU011400786.1:9016-21292 GCA_032191745.1 Picea mariana
ATCCAACACTTTATTCTTGGCAAGGATGAGGTCAATCCTTGTCTTCCATGCTCTGAAGTTAGAAGCTCCATCTAACTTGTTTTCTGACTTCATAGAGTAAGTCATGGCTGCTTTGACTTGGTCAACCCTAGATTTGACCAGAAACTCAAACTTGACGTCTTGGCTTGCTGAGAGTACCAGGAGATGCGCTAGGCTAGGGCACACTGATCTATCCAGAGATTAGGTCAATGCCTTCACTTAAGATGCCTCAACGAGAGGATTAGGGTTTCTGCAACTGCACCTGCTAGTAACCCTAGCGACAATGCTTTGGTGATTGCTCCTGCTAGAAACCCTAGTGGCAGTTCTTCAACGAGCTTAATATCCTTCTGGCTATGTTTCCTTCCAACGGTTAGACTGAATGAAGGTGGTGTGGGCCCATAACCTATTAGAATATAATGGATGTGCTCGTTTTACCATTGACAATATCGCTATTGTCACCCAACCATAGGCCGAAGCCACCCTCCGAGCACCTTAGCCTTGACAGAGAATCACTTTGGAAGCAAACCCTAGGCTCGATAACCAAACAAAGGGTAGCAGTCCTTTCCCCAAGGATAACGCACCAACAAGAGATGATCAGATAGTCCAAACCCTAACCAGGAGATAGTCCAAGCCAAACGTGATTTGCTAGTTGCAGCAGCTGCAACGACAACTCTCCTCCAAACCTGCGCAGAAACTGGGCACTGCAGTGCTGCTCTGCAATTCTGAGGCTGCCTTGCCGGAATGAAGACTGGCCTCCTGTATTTATAGTAATTCTGGCTAACTGCTTGGGCCGACTTCTCATTCTGGGTATCTGTCTGTTCAGTATATATTATTTCTTCTGGCCGACTTCTTCTCTTGGAGGCTAATAACCTAATACAAGTTATCCTTTTGAGCCGACATGTCTTCTAGGGTTATTAGCCAACTCATTAGGGTTTCTTCTTGCTTCCTGGAGTATTCTATTCTCATCAGGTTTATACGTGGAGGTAAATACCTCCCACAACGACCATAATATCAACACTATATACATTTACTCCAAACTGGTTTTCCCCTTGGGGGTTTTTCCAGGGTCATGTTGACCAAAAACATATGTGTCAATTTCAGGCATGCTTAGAAGTGTTAGAACAGCATTTAGAGTTGTAAAGATTGTGAGGAGTGTTATGTGTTTTGAGTTATATTGTATGTGCTAATCATTGGTATGAAAAACACTTGCAAGGGCACCTCAAAAGGACACTTAACCACAAAAATCATCAGCAGAAAGTTACTAAACAGTTTGCTGTCCTAAAAGACAGCAAAGGACAGTTTTGGAAGTTCAAACTTAGAGCTAAATTCTGGTCAAAGACAGACCAGATTTAGCAGCCTGATAGTACCTCGTTTCTCTTCAATTGAGACATCTGGGAAGATTGTATTCACATTTTTTAGTGAGAACAAAATCAATATGGCTTATGACATGGTTGTTGAGTGTGGGAACTCAACTTCAGTGAGACAAAGAAATGAGAAACATTGGAAAGGCTTCTTGGGAACTCTCAACCCTGGTGACAACATGGCACCTGGTCAGTTCTTGGTTGCCAGACGAACACTAGAAGTAAAATCATTGAAGAAAGGTTACGAGTTGAAATCATCACATTGAAATTTGAATTTGTTTTTAATGCTTGTACTTGTCTAGATGTTTCTAACTTTCTCCTCTATTGAGTTCCTCAATTGAAACTTTAAAGTTGGTTTTGTGATCCAATTTCTCTCTTTCCTTCTGTCACGGCAACTGGTGACAGCAAGAGGTAAGTAGAGACCCAGGATACTTCTACTTCTGACACTAGATCAATGAAACCACAAATCTCATATCTATCTCGGCTGGCAGTCCCACCCCCATGAGGTTTTTGAGGAGTCTCAGGTACTGGGCTCAACATGTCTCATCTCAGTTCCTGGCACGAACCAGTTGTTCTGCCCCCAACTTTGGGACACCAGTGTGTCATCACAAGGTTCTTTCCAGTGGCCTCGAGTGTTAGGAGAGTCTCAGCGGACTGTACCTGATTTTTTCCCAGGGTTTCACAGTCCGGCATTCTCAGATCTAGACTCTTCCTTGAGGACATCGTCAGACATCGCATTGACTCGTCCTTGGTGGTTGATAGGTCACCAGCAACGTCTTCATTCTCTTTCCACTCTACTTCCATCTCTACTTCTGATGTGGGTGTGGGGGATTCTGCTTCCCCCTCTCATTCTGCACCTATTTCTGATGATGTATAGCCTTATATCTCGTTGTATCTAGGGATATGATTTAGTATTTTTCTCATGCTGTAGCTTAGTTTTTTTAATTTTATTCTTTACCTTATAGCTTTTAGAGATGTTTTTGGCACTCCTACAGTATGTTGCTACTGATTGTATTTTGAAGTCTGAATGACATTTTGGTCATTAATGGACATTAATAAAATTATCTTATATTATCTTAGATGGAATGGAATGAATCTCATCTTGCAGTCTGAGCACCTTATCGACATTGTATGAATGTAGAATTTTGAAGAACCCTGCAGGAAGTGAAAGTTTGAAATTGCAGAGAAAGTAAAATTCTTCTACTCGTAATGTTATGTTGTACCATTCCTTTATATATTCCATCAAGAAAGGTGCAACATAGTTTCATCCTGAGATAATATTTGTGACAATTATTCTTGTCATACCTACACTCCCATTTTTGTTTTGGTTTGCTGCATTCAACATATACAATTTCTATGCCATCTGTTGACACACTATCTGATCATTATTTGTAGTACTACCATTATTCTTTGCACAGGTGATGTGACGATTTTGAGTACAAGATGACCTCAAAAAAGAAAGTACAGTGAGATGAAAATCAAAAGCATTCAATTTTTCTTTTTTTGTAATTTTTTGTAAAAAAGAAAATAGTGTGAAATGAACATTAAAAGCATTCAAAATTGAAAATACTAAAAGCAATGCAGCATCTTTGAAGGTTATACCATTTTCTTTTATTCTGTATTTGAAGGCCTTGGAACATATCTCGTATTAGACATTTTGGTGTGAACTTATTATTTTCATATTGTTTGTTGGCTTTAAATTTGTTTAGTCTAATTGTTTTGGTTCTTCTGCAGTCATTGCAGCTTGAGCGTTTTGCAGTTTACCATGATTCTGATAGTGTCCCATGGAAGTTGGATAAGGGATTGGAAGAATTGACTGCTGATGAATGGAGCAAGGTTTTTTCTTAATTTTTTATGAATATGTTTCAATATATCTCTACTTTCTTACTGCTTGGCCTTTTTATTAAGTTTCGTTTCTAACCTCTTGCAAATCAGAACACTCTTTGACCAAATTAGGAAAGCTTTCATATGATGGGTATGGAAATTCAGCAAGTTGGCTTGTTTGTAATTGGAAAAGACAGATTTTTGAAGCTGGCATTCAAGAAACAGAAAATGAGAGAAATTCAGTATCAAAATGGGCTCTAGGGCGCCAGTATTTGCTATATCCTATTAATGGAACTCTCAAGTATTATCGTTTTGGAAAGCAAGATAAGCGGGACCCAAGTGTTCCTTCTCAGAAAATGTCCCTCACTCTAAACGATGTGTCATTGACAGTGTCAGAGGTAATGGTTCTTACTCTGATCTCTTTTGGTTTCTCCCATATATATTTTTAGGTAGTTTCTTAGTATCATAATCAGATTTTATGTCTGCAATCTTTCTGGGGATTGCTCTTATCATTGATTTATATCAGAGTTGATGAATATATCCACTTGATCACATCTGAAGTTGTGGACATATAACTCCCTCCTGCTTGATTTTATGTGCTTGCTGTTTTCTTGTCCTTTATTATTATGCTTGTGTGCAGGCCCAATATTGTGATGGAATGAAACTATTGGAAGGAGTCTCAAGATATCGAACCTGCATTGAGGTCTCACACTTCCGGCCATTGGTCTCAGTGTTTAAGGACACTCGAGTTTGGTGGCGTTATGCCTGTCAGGCAAGTCTACATCGACAAAACAAGACATGGTAAGAATTTTAGTAATTTGATTTTGCTCTGTTTGTTTCAAAGTAATCTCAAACAAATATATTTATTTGTGGCTATTATTTCCAAATGCAGTGAAACTAAATTCAGTGTAAGCTATAGCATGAAGTTGTGAAGCAACTTGAAGTCTTTATCTCACTCAAATAGAAATTAACAATTAGATGCTATCTATTTATGGTGTTCCAACTTTGAAAACTGTGCATCAGATTGGCTTTCACACAAGTGGACAGGTTAAAAGGTAGATAAGATAAGATAATTTCATTAATGTTCACTGGTGACCAAAAGCATATAAAACACATTAAGAATCCAGCATATACTTTCTGTGATCAAAGTAAAATGGATACAATTCTATACCTGTATTGAGTGGGTATTGGTTTTAATGGTGGTCATACACAGTTATAGAACAGGTACGGAATGACAAGATTGTTGAAAGAAGTGGCGACTGTTGATTACCACATCACATGTAGAAGAAAATATCTTGGCTGTCTTAGGGATATATTATAGGTTGTGGTGATCAAGCATTTAAACTTCATTGTTTTTCTCATTGGCAAATACTTCTTCATCCTGATTATCCATTTCTATAGTAAGATATTTATATGCACAATGAAGCCAATATCCTTGTTTCCTTTTTATATGAAATGAAATGAAATTAATATTATTTTCATGAATGACCAAAGAGTTCATTGGGATTGGATACAATGTACAAGCAAGGGGAATGCCTATCTCACCCCCTGTTGCAAAAATTGCCGATTTATTGATTTTCCCCTAGTTAGTCTCCAAACAGAAATCAGAATACAAAATTCTCGATTTTTCAAAAAATGAAAAAATCCCGATTTTGTGATTCATTTGAAAAATTCTGGCCTTCTGATATCAAATATTGATAATATATATATATATATATATATATATATATTCATGTACATCCATGAGATCCAAACCTTTAGACACACATATACAAAGTTTTCTCATGCATATAGCATTGTAAGAGTGAATATAGCAAAATTGGACTGAGTGCAATACATATCTAAAGTTTAAACCAAGATATAGCTACATTGAGTCTCTAAATGACCTGTAAAGTCCAAAAAATATCATACAATAGTTTACCATCAGATCAAACTACATAGTCATCTGAATTTTTGACTTTTTTGGGTGAACGAAGTGCACCGGTACAAAACCGGTCAACTAGTCATGTTCTGATTGGTTTAGACCAAAACCGGTCATTTTCTGTCTGAGGGGCTGGTTCCATTTGGGAAAACCTCATAACTGGTACGACTGGCTGGTTTAGCTGGTTTTGATCTGGTTCTGATAGCATTGATTTAGATCATTGATTGAAATGAACAAGTTTCATTTATTGTAAAAATATCCAACATAGGAAGGACGATAAACATAAATCCATAAAGGACAACATAATATAAAATCATGAATAAGATGAATTGAATGAGATGGTATGATTACAAAGCCATGTGACAGTATACTTATACGTATTGATTGGTCACCATGGTTGATAGCTCGTGTTCCTTGATTAAGTCATGCCTTTTAGTAAGGATGTGTTATTTCACTAATTATTATTGTTATTAATATTTATATAATGATGTTCACTACATTGCTGTCCCCTTTAAAAATGCTTTGTCCTCAATGCATATTTATGGAAAAGACTTTATCTCTTGTTCTAGCTTGTAATGCCTTCTCATGATCCCCTGTTCTTGTGGTTGTGATAGTTGATGATACAAGATGACACGAGTTACGAAGTGTTGAGCAGAATTATCTTACTGTGAATGGGCCAGACCACCCTAATTCAATTTTCTGCAAAACTGTGTGGCAACAACTTTTCTGATTTGGACAATGATAAGATTCCACCCTTGAACTTCTCTTCAATAATGTAGGGTCTTCACTTAGCTTCGCATATTGATTTTATCTTTGGTTAGTGTTACCCCCCCAAGGGTGATTCTTTTGGATAGATTCACGAGGGTGTCATGTTGCTGATTGCATGTGGTGTTGTGCTCATCTTCGCCAGATCTAGATTTTAGACATACATCCTCTTGATCTCCTCCAGATTCATGATCGTGGTAGTTCAGCTGTGGTATAGCTAACTTTCATCCCCGCTCCTGAGATGACAAATGCACTGTGGTTGAAAAATTCTGAGGTACTAAAGACTGCTCAACATGAAAAATTCTGAGGTACTAAAGGCTTATCAACAGATCTGTCATATGATCTCTTGTTGAGCTCTAAGTTCAAGGTTCTTCAAACTGTTTCACTGCTGTTTTATGACAGCCACTAAATCTGATTTTCTGCCCTTGAAAATCTGCCTTTAACTTTGTGATTGCATGCTCTTTTAAGGGTGCTCTTGCAAGTGTTTTGGTGACCAAAGTTAGCACATGCATAAACCTTAAAGCAAACAATACCCTCTTAGATCTTTAACTACTTTACAACTGATAATAACTAAACACACATGAAAAATGAACTCATGGGTTTTTGGTCAACATGACCCTGGAAAAACTCCCTTGGGGAAAACCAGTAAGAGAGATGTATATATATGGAGATTTTGAAGCAATAACTACAACAAGGAAATCAATACAAAGGAACCTGTAACAACTGCTAGCTCCTCTCAAGCTTAGCAAATAGCTCCTTGAAATATGCGCACCTTGAAGAGTGCACCCCTCTTTCTTTGAGTTAGCTTGAAGATGATTTGCGCCCTTGAATAATCCTTGGCTGATTGCTGATCCCTTGCACACCCTTTGCTCTGAAGGTGCGCCCACAACAACCCACAAGCCAGATCCAAGTTGGACCCTCTCCAAAGTGTGCCTGTTAGTATGCGCCCCTACTCCAAGGATGCGCCCACCCAACTAGCTCACACACAAGGCCTCCATGGAAGCTGCTCCAAACTAGCTGGCGCCCTCCATGAACAAGTGCGCCCTAGATCTCTTCTTCAAACCCTCTCTTCTCACTTCTCTTCTCCTCACCCAACTATCTCAAGTGATCAAGTGAACAACTAGAGCCTCTCTTTGCCCTATGCGCCCCCTTTAGCCATCCAAGGCCAAACCTAATAGATCAATGGGTAAGATTAACTCTTGCCAAGTCTAATCAATGGGTGAGATCTCATTTCATAAATCTCGCTTGGAAACCCACTTTGCTAAAGTTTCCATAGTTTGCTTTATGTCTCTTAATTCACCCACATTGTGAATTAATAGTCACTTTATGACTTAAGTGACAAATTTCACTTTTTGACTTAAGTGACTAAGTAAGTGAAATTAGATCATAAAGTAAAGGTACAAGGGTCAAACATTTCCCTCTTGTGTTTAGAGACTCACAAACACAAGGGGACTGCTTCCCAAGGTACACAAAACTCAACACTCCCTCTTACCAAGGAAAGTGTTTCTCACCAAGCCCATCTTGTCTCTGAAATAGACATGCTTTCCCTTTGACAAGGCCTTGGTGAGAATGTCTACCACCTGCTCATCAGTTGAAATATACTGAAGCTGAACTGCCCCCACACTGAACCCAGTCTCTAATGAAATGATACCTAATCTCAATGTGCTTCAACCTGTCATGAAACATTGGATTCTTAGAGAGTTTGATACAACTTTGATTATCACAATGAATGACTGTCAGAGATAACTCCTGACCAAATAAACCAACCAACAACTTACGAAGCCAAATGGCCTCGCAACTGGCCTGACTAGCTGCCATGTACTCTGCCTCGGTCGAACTCAAAGCTACTGACTTCTGTTTTCTACTGAACTAGGAAACAACTCTTGACCCCAACCCAAAACAACACCCTGAGGTGCTCTTCTTGTCAGTGGCACATCCTGCCCAGTGTGAATCTATGTAGCCAACCAAACTCACCCCATCTCCTCTGACAGCCTAGACCAAAATCCACTGATCCTGCAATATACCTCAGAACATGCTTTGCCCCCAATCCAGTGAACACTCCTCGGCTCCACCATGTATTGGCCGAGAGTGTTCACGACAAAACAAATATATGGTCTATTGTTGACCAGATACATCAAGGACCCGATCAACTGCTTGTATCTCGTACCATCCACCAACCCAGAATCTGAAGCACTAAGCTTCTTCTAGTTGGTGACCATAGGTGTAGACATGGGTCTGCAGTCCTCCATATGAAATCTGTTCAAGATGTTTGCTGCATACTTTCCCTGCCCCAGAAAGATATGACCCTCCTCCTGCCAAACCTCCATGCCCAAGATATAGTGCATCAACTCGATGTCCATCGTCTCAAACTCTGATGCAAGACTAAGCTTGCACTCAGCTATGAGATGCTCCGCTCCCGTGATGAATAAATCATCCACATACAGTATGAGAATGAGCGTATCCTTATCTCGAATGATATAGTAGAGGTTAGGATCTGCCTCGCTCTTCTCAAACCCCATCCAAAGGAAATACACGTCTATCCGTGAATACTCACATAATTGACTATTGTTGTCGCTACTCGTTGCCAACGCATGAAGTCGCTGAAAAAGCAATCTATATAGTTTTCCATCCCTCACTCCAATCACCTTCCCACAGGTGATACTGGACCCCTTAGGGTGTATGAGGACCTTTGTCCCTCTGAAGGACACCTCAAGACCCATGTCCTGTAGGGTGGAAACTGAGATAAGATTCTTCTTCAGCCCAGGGACAAACAACACATCCATGAATGATATGGGTGGCATAGTATCCCTCTGAAATGTCACTATGCCACGCCCAACAACCTTGACAATGGCGTCATCTCCAAGTGTAATCTCCATCTTGTTCTCAGGATCTCTGAGATCAGTGAAGTGGTCTCTCACACCTGTCATATGGCTCGAAGCAACACTCTCTATATACCAGATGTTGGATGGTGTCTCAACTGATGCACAACAAACTATGAAAGCACACTCCCTCTCAAACTGGGTAGTGAACTCCTCCTCATCTGCTGTAGATGCTGTACCACCCGACCTCTTCTTCTACCTGTTGGGACACTCCTCTCAAACTAGGCAGTGAACTCCTTCTCATCTGCTGTAGCTTCTATACCACCCGGCCTCTTCTTCTGCCTGTTGGGACATTGTCTAGCATAGTGTCCCATCCTCTTACAAGCAAAGNAACTATGAAAGCACACTCCCTTTCAAACTGGGTAGTGAACTCCTCCTCATCTGCTGTAGCTGCTGTACCACCCGACCTCTTCTTCTACCTGTTGGGACACTCCTCTCAAACTAGGCAGTGAACTCCTCCTCATCTGCTGTAGCTTCTGTACCACCCGGCCTCTTCTTCTGCCTTTTGGGACATTGTCTAGCATAGTGTCCCATCCTCTTACAAGCAAAGCACTTCACTTTGCTCATATCTCTCTTCTGCCCACTACCACTCTTCTATGGCTTGGCCCCTCTCTTGGGACCCTGTCTAGCACCCTGACCGGTCTTCTTCGTGCCCTTTGTGTAAAGAGAAAGATCCTCCTCACCCTCTCCAACATGCTGTTGGCTAGTAGATCCAGAGCTACATCTCAACTCCTCTTGTACGAAGTCATCCCAAAGTCTCTCCCAATTGGACAGAGCTTCCCTGGCCACAATGCCTCGCACAAAAGTCTCCCAAGGTTTGGAGAAGCCATTTAAGGCTGTCCTCACCAAAGCCATGGGATCCACTATCTCACCAACTGTCGCCAACTCATAACGAGTTTGTGAAAATCTCTTGAGGTATGAGGTAACCGATTCTCACTTGAGCATCTTAATGCTCCTAAGCTTCTCCTGAAGAGCCATCTTCCGGTTCTGATTAGGGTTCTGGTAGAGTTTGCATAATGAGTCCCACATCTCAAAAGCAAATGCCTTACCAGTCAAATGAGGTATGACATGGTCTCTCACCGCATCACAAATAGTCCTCTTTGCCTTGGTGTTCCTCTTCTTGAACTCTGCCACCAACAAGGGAGTAGTAACAAGAGGAAGAACCACTGGAGCCTGAACTATATCCTATAGTTCAAGATCCTCCAAGACAAACACAATTCTGGTCTTCCAAGGGGACCAGTCACTAGCACCTGCTAGCCTATCCTCCGCCCTCATCTGTGTCACCGACATCACTGCCCACTGAAGCCCAAACTGATGCTAAACTCTGCAAAAGAAAACAGCCTCAACACTCAACACACAAGTGTGAAAAGAGGCTGTCCAAACTGTCCAAAACAGTCCAAAAATTCTGCCCACTCTATGCTCCAAGAAATCAGCCAACACTTAGCCCTTTGGCTTTGATACCATGAAAAATTTTTGAGGTAGTAAAGGCTGCTCAACAGATCTGTCATATGATCTCTTGTTGAGCTCTAAGTTCAAGGTTCTTCAAATTGTTTCACTGCTGTTTTATGACAGCCACTAAATCTGATTTTCTGCCCTTGAAAATATGCCTTTAACTTTCTGATTGCATGCTCTTTTAAGGGTGCTCTTGCAAGTGTTTTGGTGACCAAAGTTAGCACATGCATAAACCTTAAATCAAACAATACCCACTTAGATCTTTAACTACTTTACAAYTGATAATACCTAAGCACACATGAAAAATGAACTCATGGGTTTTTGGTCAACATGACCCTGGAAAAACCCCCTTGGGGAAAACCAGTAAGAGAGATGTATATATATGGAGATCTTCAAGCAATAACTACAACAAGGAAATCGATACAAAGGAACTTGTAACAATTGCTAGCTCCTCTCAAGCTTAGCAAATAGCTCCTTGAAATATGCGCCCCTCTTTCCTTGAGTTAGCTTGAAGATGATTTGTGCCCTTGAATAATCCTTGGCTAATTGCTGATCCCTTGCACACCCTTTGGTTTGAAGGTGCACCCACAACAACCCACAAGCCAGATCCAAGTTGCGCCCTCTCCAAAGTGTGCCTGCTAGTATGCGCCCCTACTCCAAGGATGCACCCACTAACTAGCTCACACACAAGGCCTCCATGAAAGCTGCTCCAAACTAGCTTGCGCCCTCCATGAACAAGTGTGCCCGAGTTCTCTCCTTCAAACCCTCTCTTCTCCTCACCCAACTATCTCAAGTGATCAAGTGAACAACTAGAGCCTCTCTTTGCCCTATGCGCCCCCTTTAGCCATCCAAGGCCAAACCTAATAGTTCAATGGGTAAGATTAACTCTTGCCAAGTCTAATCAATGGGTGAGATCTCATTTCATAAATCTCACTTGGAAACCCACTTTTCTCAAGTTTCCATAGTTTGCTTTATGTCCCTTAATTCACCCACATTGTGAATTAATAGTCACTTTTTATGACTTAAGTGACAAATTTCACTTTTTGACTTAAGTGACTAAGTCAAAGTGAAATTAGATCATAAAGTAAAGTTACAAGGGTCAAACATTTCCCTTTTGTGTTTAGAGACTCACAATCACAAGGGGACCATTTCTCAAGGTACACAAAACTCAACAATGGTATGGTATGGTATGGTATAGTTCTAGTTTGCTTCATTTCACATTCCATGTATCCGTATCTTTTTGTACATGATGATACAACTTCTTAGCTCGTCGTAAAGTGGTAAACACCTAATGATTGTCTGTTGGCTTTTCATAACGTTATATGGTTTTATTACTTGCCTCGTAGTACCTTGGGGAACGTGTTTTCTGCTAAAAGTGTCATTTCTTGGGTTAACTTGTATCACTAGGTGTCTATATTAGATAGTGTTATCCATATCCCAACCATGCTAACCATTTTGCACCTCCCCAGTATCATTCATTCCATTCACATAAAAAAATTGCATCTTGGTCATGTTTGATTTCTCAAAAGTCAAAATTAAAGCTAGAATCAATAAAGCCACTAAGGCTAAGAGGTGAAGAGCGACTTGTTCAATAAAATTAACATTTAAAGCTAAGTTGCATGAAACAGGGAAATGTTTCCAAGTTTCCGAAACCGGGACGGTACAAAACAGGCCCCCCAAAAATGGAAATGGTAGGGGAAACACTGGGGGAAACGTCGTATATAAAAAAATTAAAATATATATATATATGTATATATAGTTTTTTTAAAAATAAGACATTATATTGCAAGAAAAACATAATGATGCAAAAAAAATGCAATAATGATGCAAGGAAAACATAGAAAATGCAAAAAAAAATATATTTGACTGTTTGGGGGCTCCATGGCCCCCCTTTTTTTTCTTATTTTGCCTCAAAGACGCCCGAAACGCTGGCTGTACGGGCTGGTATGGCCAGGAAATGCCGCCGGCCGTACTGTACGGCGTTTCCAAATCAAGAAACGTTGTACGGTACGGTCGGGGGCATTTCCTGGTCGTAACGTACCGGTTTTCGAGTTTC
>JASDQU011400786.1:29979-43815 GCA_032191745.1 Picea mariana
TCTGATGCAAGTCCCAACTTGCACTCAACTATGAGATCCTCTGCACCTGTGATGAACAAGTCATCCACATACAAAATGAGAATGAGCGTGTCCTCACCTCTAATGATGTAAAAGAGGTTAGGATCAACATCGCTCTTGAGTCTTCTCAAAACCCATCTGAAGCAAGTATGTATCAATGCGTGAATACTAAGCTCTGGGAGCTTGCTTCAGACCATATAATGCCTTTCTCAAAAGGCACACGTGAGACTCCCTCTCACTCACCTCGAACCCCTGTGGCTCCTCAATGTACACCTCCTCCTCTATAAAGCCATTGAGAAATGTGTTTTTTACATCCATCTGATGTATCCTCCAACTCATCTCCGTCGCTATGCCAATAAAACTCCTGATCGAGGTGTATCTCGCAACTGGTGTGAAAGTCTCATCATAATCGACTCCCTCTACCTGAGAGAATCCTTGCGTCACAAATTGAGCCTTGTGTTTCTCTATGCTACCATCTGCAACATACTTGGTTTTGTACAACCACCTGGAAGGCACAACTAACTTCCCCACTGGCCTTAGAACCACCTCCCAAACATCATTGTGCATAATGGAGTCATACTTCTCCAGCCTATAATAACTTGCTCTCTGTTGTGCTCCCATTAATAGTTGGCAATGACGTGTTGGTGTTTTGTCATATGCCTAGTGGTTCTGGGGTTGGCAATCCATTCTTGTGAAGAGGTGGAGAACCAATATGTTGTGTGTATGGCTAGGTGTGCACTATGAGAGTCCATTGGGCTCAATGACCTTTATGGGTTGACAGACTCTTTGAGGGGGCTCTTAGAATGAGACATATCCTTGAATGAGGGTTAGAGGAACCCTGTAAGAGGTGTTGTTCTTGAAAGAGAGCCAAAAAACCTTTGAAAAATACCAGCCTCTTCCATAAATCTGCACTATAATTCAGCTGCGAAAAAAGGGTTTCATCTTTCTAGACCTAGAAAAGGCAACGTGTTCCAAAACAACAATACACTTTAGATATGCCCAATATACTTCAGCTGATCATAGAGGAGGATTGCATTGGGTATGAAGGAGGCTATAAACACTAGGAAAAAATGAATAAGGTGAGATATGTTCACCCCAACTTTGATACTTATGTTGAAATCAAAAGAGAGAAGATCAATGATGAACAAATAAGAAATTCAAGAATACCAACTTTAGCAACAACAACATATCAGCCCCATATTAATAATAATCCTAGAACAAGAACATAGATGTGCCCAAGAAGAAAGATCACTCATAACAAAGAACAATCATCCACAAGAGTGACTTGTTTAGAAGCGCCCTTAGACTTATCAAAGAATGAATTCATTTGAGTGGGATTATACAAATGAGAGGAGTGTAGGGTTATTTATACACATCCTTAGGGTAGGGGTGCTAGCCCCAAGAGGTTGACTAGGTCAGTCTTAGCCAAAAATAGCCAAATAAAATACAATATAATTAATGGGTTAGTTACCCACGTGTAAGCTCAGAAGGCCCCAATACAATAGGTCGACAGTGGCACGTAGCCTCAAGTGAAGAGTAACTACATAATCTCAACAAAATATATATTAATTTAAATGTGTTGGAATGCTCCTAGTACTGCTTCACTCTAGGGATTTTTCTTAGGTAGGACTACCTCATGCTCCTGTTACTTGCTTTTGTTCCCACTTTACTTTGGGCATTTGACAGCTATGGTTTGGATGAACAATAAGACCATTAATAATCTGTAACAAATGTTTTGCATTGAAGGCTAGCCGAGACTAATAGGTTGAAAGGGAGAAACCCAAGTAGCTTGGGTAAAACATGGATAGATGTCTTCCTTAGTGACCCTATTAATCCTCCCTTTTAGGGGAATGTGAGGAGTGACATCTAAATAGTGCTTGAATTTGGGGGTGGGGGGTGTTGGTTGTGGAGATGCTTACATACTGTATGAGTCTAGAGGCCTTAGAATATCAATATAGTCTCTACCCCAAAAGATCATGAAAGTCATCTTCTTCGAAGATCAAAGAGCCATGCAAGGATATTTTCTCGGTCCTGTGATTGAGTTACCAGGAGATTAGGGACTATGAAGGATATTTTCTCCATCTCGAGGATGAGTTACCAAGAAATTAGAGACTATGAAGATAGGAAATTGGGCTGAAGACAATGTCAATATGTGGGTGGGATTGGGCAATATTTTGAGGAACAATCCATTTGCAATGGATTGTACATTGGAGCATAATGGTCTAAACTCTCTCTAGATGTTCCCAATCAAAAAGCCTTAGGCTAGGTCCCCAATCCTTATAGCCATAGAGAACAATGTAATTAATAATTGTGTCAACAAAATGCATCTTTAGAGGGATGCCTTGAAAATGGATCTGGAAGCATTGATGCCGAAGCACAGATAAGGGTGCATATCCCTTACAAATATGTGATTGTGACGCCTGTCTCAAGTTGAATGTACACCTCTACATTGTGTGCCCATATAAGTGTAATGTAATACCTAATTTGGAACTCCGTTTTGATACCTTGACTATGGTGTAATCAATGTACATATATTGACCGTGTTATGTCATCTTAAAGGGAGCTCAAGGCCAAGGCCCCATTAATGGATGTGCTAGAAATCCCAGGAATATGTAATCAATGTATATTAATGGTACCTTGACTATGATGTAATCAATGTACATATTAAGTTGTGTGGACCTTATAAAGGTACTTTGTTATATTGCAAATATGTATTGACCATGTAATGTCATTTTAAAGGGAGCTCAATGCCAAGACCCCATTAATGGATGTGCTAGAAATCATAGGAATATTTTGTATTTCGTAAGTTGAGCAAGTGCATGATATAATCATAAAGTGAACAAATAGAACATGTGGAGCTTGGTTGCCTTAGGAGAGAGAGTGAGGTTGATGATGTGACAAATGGCAAGAATGGGAGTGAGCATCTACTTAGCCCATGAAGCATAATAAATGGCTTTCAAGTTTCACCTAACTCATCCTCTTTCTTAGTGGCAGGAAGATACCACGAGAGAAAAATAC
Source organism: Picea mariana (assembly GCA_032191745.1). Classification (NCBI taxonomy): domain Eukaryota; kingdom Viridiplantae; phylum Streptophyta; class Pinopsida; order Pinales; family Pinaceae; genus Picea; species Picea mariana. The sequence goes on from JASDQU011400786.1 coordinate 33,016, forward strand.
CTTGAGAAATAAAGTGACACCTCACTTTCATGCACATTTATTGCTCAGTAGCCATTCTCCAAGCACAAAAACATTATCTTGAGACTTAGGAGAGCTTCTTTTCTCATGTTAGTGGTTCATTTCATGCTTAAGCCTCAATACTCATGCTCCTGTACGTGAAGTAGACTGCAATTGTGGTTAATGGACAACATATATTTGACTGATTCCTACAACTGTGAGGGGATAGCAGTAATAGATCAGAGACAAAATATTGTTGTGTGTGGTTTATGGCATCACCTTGATCTAGTCGATGCTACCAAGGATTGGAGACCCTTATTCCAGCAGATAGGTTGGCAAGGAGGCCTTGTACTTGCACAGAGGCTACTGGCTAACTGCTGTAGTAATGCCTTTCTGGTAAGGTCTAGTGTAATATCCCCTTCCAAGTGATAAGGATATTGGGAGACTTGGTAGTCTAGTTGTTACCCTAGACTATAGTCTCATTGAAAAGGGAACTAAGGGGCTAAATGGTCACTAAGGTGTTAAAGTTATATTATTAAAGTGACTTTGGCTAAAAGGAAAATAAAAGCTAGTTGGCTAAGATGAGAAAGATAAAGTAATAGACCTTAGAAGCAATAATTTAAGTGAAAATTAGAAGCTGGAGTAGAAAAGGAGAGGAGGGCGCCCCACTCCTCATTCTTGTCATTTTTCTCACTTGCATCTTGAGCTCTGCAGCTTAGACGTTTTGAGTAAACAAACCTTAGAGATCAGCAAGGAGATGAAAGATTCCTCTATTCCTGATTCAAGCTTGGTCAAGGTGGTGAAAGATCCCACCCTCACCATTCTATTCAGTTCAAAACAGTTCCAGTGGTGGATTGTGAAGCAAGGGCACAGATCTGGAGTTTTTTACAGGCTTGGGGCACACTGTTGAAGGAAGAAGAGTTCAATTTGGCCAGGAGACTGGGGATCTGAAGTTTATCTTGCTACAATGGTGTTTGCTAGCCTTTGGGCACCATTTCTCATCAGTTTTGGAGAGGTTTTCTCTGCATATTTATTTATTATTGTACCTGGGTGAATTTCTGATGGCGGGCGCATTGATTCTTGGTGATACAGTGAGTTGGAGGGTCAAATCTCTTGTTACAGCTGAGGGATCTCATCATATGTGTTTAGCATAACCAGATCTACAGATTGGCATCCTTTTTCGAGGGTTTGGAGGCTAGAATAAGCAGGGCTGAATTTCCTAGAGGCTAAGTCACCTGACACGTCCAAACCCCCCCTCGTGTCGTGAATCCTATGTGTCGGACACCAAACGGTAGGACACGTGTCGGATACGCATTTAAAACGTGACATGTTCACAGGACACGCGTGTCTTGAAAATAGGACACGTGTCCTGCTTAGAAAAGGACCCTGGCTCATGTTTTCTCATGCAATTTGCAACTGTGTGGTGTTTCAGTATGCAACTAAGGGTTAATTTGCCTTACTAATTCTATTTAGAGAGGTTTCCACCCCCTCCATTTTATCCGCCCTAGTAATTAATGGTAATATTAAATTCTTAAAGTAAAAGTGACATTCTCCTTTATCTTTCATTTTATCTTTTCTCCTTCATCTTTCATTTTCATCCTTTTACTTTCACTTTTACTTAAATTTTTAACATTACCCATAATTGTTTCAAGATGTTTGAGAGTGGTTCCAACCTCATTGGACTTCATATGGAGAAAGTAGAATTTTAGGTCCCATTCAAAATTCAGCGGACTTAACGGTTTTCAGAATTTCAAGATTGGTAGGATTGCAATGTTTCCACTGGATTCTATCATGTAAGAGGGTATGAAACTGGCATTTAATCAAGGGCACCATACCCTTTATGTACCTCGATGTTGGTGGCATTGATTGTTGAACTCTTTTGTCACGACCCCAGTAAAAATGTACCCTTCACTCAAGTATAAACTCTTTTGTTGAACTCTTCTCTTTGTCATCATGTCAAGTGACTTAGTGGTGTATCTACACACCGACCTCTATCTTATTTGCAGGCACTGGGCAGAGAGAAGAGTGGTTGAAGGAAAGACAAAGATGTGGGATGTGTTTCCTCATGATATGGGTTTGGACAACAGTGTTGAGTTGGCAATGTCATCATTTATGTTAGTAACTTAGTAGTTACTAAGTTAGTACTAGTTGTATGATTAAATTTGTATCATCATCATGCAATTGTTTACAGTTTAATTNAATGTCATCATTTATGTTAGTAACTTAGTAGTTACTAAGTTAGTACTAGTTGTATGATTAAATTTGTATCATCATCATGTAATTGTTTACAGTTTAATTATTTCATTTTTGCATGTGTAATTCATAATTTAAATTTTGATATATATATATATATATATATATATATATATATAACGTGTCCTTCGTGTCCTATTTTTGGGGGTCGTTGTGCCTGTGTCGGATACTTGTATTTCCGTGTCGCGTGTCAGGTGACTTAGCCTAGAGGGTTTCCAGCTAGAGAAGGGGTGCAACTCAGCCACAGCCCAGAACGGCCACTCAGGTTATAGAAGGGAAATAAATTGATCTTTCTTCTCTTGTTGCTGCAGTTGGGAATCCAGAGGAGGTCATCCCTCACTATTATCATTGTATCTTGGAGCTATTCTCAACCACTCACATTATTCTTCCATCTCTATTCCAGATCTGTCCATCTCATGTACTGAGGTCAGCTATATATTTAAATAAAATACAGATCTGAGGTATTTGTGGCTATTTCTTGTGTTATTTCTATTGTATCTCATTGTGTATCTGTTATTTGCTATATTTCTATCATTTGCTTGCTGTAAAACTCTGCAAAACTATCCCAGCGCAACTAGAAGACAAAAACAACAAACTGTTTGTTAAAATACCACAAAAAGAAAAACAATAAACCACTAAGTTCCTGGTAGATCTGCTTGGGAACATTACATCTAGATTTGATATGGTTTTCACCTTGCTTAGCGAGTAGGCTAGCAGTGGTCGTAGCTGAATTGTTTGGCTCTCAGCATGCTTAGCAAGTAGGCTAGCAGTGGTCCTGGATGAACCATTTGTCCTCTTCTCTAGTGCATAGGTTTGTGATAGTTTTCTGTGGTTAGCTGTTGGAAATTGCATGAGAGAGCCCACAATTTTGCCTGGGCACAATTGGGCCCTCTTAGTCCAGGTCACTTCCCAGAGGACATTCTCAGGCTTAGTGTTGGTGCTTCCATGGTGATTTATCAAGATGCTGACACCTCCTATGCTTCAGATGCTGGCTAGGGTTTGCTGCTACCGACTCTGTTGACTTCCCCTGCTACAGGGTGCTTCTGCTTAGAGATTTTCTGTGTTTACTACATTGTCTAGGTTTTACCATTTTGGGTCCATTCCCTTATTAGGTTTTGGATTGTAAGTTTTTTTGTTTTTGGAGATGCTCTAGGCACTTTCTCATTCCTGTTATTACTGGGTGTATGTATTAGTCCCTTTGACTTACTTTCCATTCATGGGAATATATATATATATATATATATATATATATATATATATATCATTTTCTTTCTTATCTTCTTGTCACATCATGGGCCCAACTTGGGGATGGCATTTGAGTAAGAATGCGTATGACTGGGCAGTGACTTCTTTCTTGGCAACCAGTTTTACCACAGTTTATATCTGTATAAAATCAGTACATCTCTGTACACTGCAGTGATTTTTAATGTATTGTATGAAATGATCTTGTGTTGTTTCCAGTCTTGAAAGTTTCTGTTAGTGCGTGTAAAGCTGCTTATCACTCTAGCTTGCAAGCTAAACTTGCAAACTGTGCGAGTCTATACAATAAACCTGTGCATAATTTTTTTAATACCCGAGTTATTCAGCATTGTCATTTGAATGGTGTATCCTCTGAACACATAAAGTTAAGATAATTCTATTGATGTCCATAAGTAACTAAAATAGGTAAATGGGACTAGAGACTTGAGAGTACAACACCTCAAAATAGCGACCTGAAGTATGAACTGGCTCTGCCATGAAGCGAAAACGAAGTATGGATAAAGCATTGTTAGATGTGTTGAAGTCCATAATAGGCCAAGAACAATGATATATCATATTCATATTGTCATAGACTAAATTATTCATGAACACATCATGTGCTACTGAATCTTGTTACCTTCAACACTAGTCCTAACATAGATTTAAAACTTTATGGGTACTATTTGTATGATCTGCACCTCCATTGGAAAGGTTTGGGCTTGCAATTTCTTTGTTTGCAACGAATTAATGAAGCTGCACATAGGCAGACATGCGTGTATTATTGCACCAAAGGCAGATGATGACGTTTACTTGGTAGAGTTCACAAGCCATTTCCAAGGTAATTAATCAAGGTGCCAAGCATTAAAAACGGGGATAACTTTACTAAAATATATTTGTCTTAAGAGTATAAAAAGTTGGTGAATTGTCCTAATCCAAAAAATGACCAATTTAATTAAAACCCAAAGGTGAATGGTCCGCAAATTTTGTAGCCCACAGTAAAGTATTGAAGGGTTGGGAGGAAGTTTCTAATATATATTAGTTCGTAAATAGAAAATGGGAGCTATCGAGGGAAATTCTTGTAGTTCTACGAATATTTTTTTTTCTATTCACGGATTTATCCCAATAGTTTCCTCTCAAATTAAATTGCAACTAATGTTTGAATTCTCTACTGAAAAACATGAACATAGATAACATTGGGAGTCGGTTGTGATGGTCTGATGGGAAGGTAAAGGTACTCCCCCTTTTTTTTTGAAGTCAATAAAATAATTGGAAGTTAATAAAATATTTGAAACTTAAGGAGAATCTGTGGCAAGCTTTGCTGACTTATGGAAAACCCATTGTTTTATGATAGAGAAGAAAAGGTGTTGAAACTTGATACCCTTCATATTATGGATTTCATGTCTGGTTTGCGTTTAATTTTCTACTCGAGTTATAGTTTTAAGGCTATTTTGTGGCAACACTCTCAACATATTTGATTGTACTTGAGTTGCTCAGGCACCGTCTATCATGGGAAAATGTTTCTCGTCTCTGTCACCTTCGTAGGAAGTATGTTCAGCTCTATGCAGGGTATTTGCAACAAGTACCCAGACTGGAGAATAAAGAAATCAGAGAAATTGAGGAGGAACTAGATGCAAAGGTTATCCTTCTATGGAGGTGGGCATAATGTCTTTACCTGTATAAATTTTTACATTTTTTACACATTTCTAGTAACCTGTTGTGGCAGTGGAATGAAATGGTTTTGGAAAGGTATTGTTAATTTGCACATAAAGATTCTCATAGTGACTAACACTCGTTAGTTCCTTGATTGTTATATGTAGGCTACTTGCTCATGCCAGAGTTGAAAGTGCAAGGTCAAAGGAAATGGCTTTAGAGAGGGCACGTGTGAGGAAATCTAGTTGGTGGTCTTTTGGATGGTTTGTAGATGTTTGATTGGTGTACCTAGTTTCAAGTTATTATGCAAGAGATTTGGTCATAGTTCTTTGCAAGATTCCTTATCGATAATATTTTTCTGATGGATTTACTTCTATTTTTATAAATAAAAATATTCTGTTTTACAGGGGGTCAACGGCATCAGATTTAAACCCATCTAATGCTTCTGAAGATTCACAACGGGTCACTGACATGCCACGTCCAGGACAGCTGACAAAAGAGGAGTGGAAGAAGCTTAATGAACTTTTAAGCTACCATTCTGCAGAGAACTTCTTTGTGCTTTCTGATAAGGAGCCTCCTGACATGCTACAGGTCTCCTTGGATGCCACTATTGGGCAAAGTGCAGCTCGAATTATAAATAACCAAAATTTGGAAATCATCTGTGGGAAGTTTGAGAGTCTTCATGTTGGTCTTAGACGTTATCCCAAGAGCATTCATTGTGATACAAAACTGAAGTTATATGGTGTTTCTGCTCCTGAAGGATCCCTTATACAGGTCATATTTTCCTTCCTTTTTGAGTTGATCTCAAAATTTAGCTTTGCCTAGTATCCCTGAAAAATGTAGAAGACATCAAATTACTGATTTACAGTATGCATGATATCCCCCCCAGAGTGTCAGCAGTGAAGAGAAGGAGCATGCACTTGCGGCTACATTTGTACACTCTCCTATTGGAGAAAACTTAGATTGGAAACTCTCTGCAACCATGTCTCCTTGTCATGTCACGGTATGTTTATGTTTGTGGATATGATCTGGTTTCATACTTGAGAATTATATAGAGATACTTCAGTTGATGTTTTGTTAAGAACTCTTTTAGCTTATCTATTTGTCAAATATCACATTTGGTGTCTTAGTGCTAGAGCTGCTTCAGGATTTCATATACACTTATGCAGTCATGATGAACTGATTTATTCTATTGGCTGCTTTTGGTATATGTTGTTGGGATAATGTCAACACACAAATATTTGTATAAATGTGTGGTCATAATGTTACTGTTAAAGTTAGTGATAATATGTAACGAACATAAATATATATAATATGTAAATATAAATAACTAATAAGTAATAATTAATTATGAAGAGACATGACATATGAAAGGTCATGTCTCTTATGAAAGGGCACCCCTGTGCGGGATATATATACAAGCCTTCATTCCTCATTTGTAATCATCTTATCTGATATCATATTCTTATACATTATTATTTAATATATTTACTATCCTTAATTGATTATTGCGTACTGTCCTATTTATATTGGATATCTACATAGTGAATCGGCTTGGTTCACCACATAATAGCATGTGAACAAATTTAAAATTTAGTATGTAAAAGGTTAGGTGGTTAAACCACTGTAACCTCCTATGGGTGCTATAAATATGCTTTGTATATTTATTGATATATGTGATGTGCGAGGAGGTATGTTTGCTACAACATCAATAATAATACAATCTTTTATTTTCTCTCCGCCTCCATGTTCTGTTGTATGAGTGTATGTGGGTGTTTTCATCTTGCCATTACATGTTATTTTCAATTTTGCAGAAAGAACGAGAGACTATATTAATGTCCAAAAATGACCAAAATAGGTCAATTGGACTTGAAAAGTACACCCGACCACAATGGCAATGTGGGAGTGCCAAAGCCATCTCCTAGACACAGGATAAATTGAAGTAAGAATTAAAATAAAAGGTACAAAAGGGGAAGCACAGGAGGTAAACCGTACATAAAGAGGTAGAGATTTGATCTTGTGTAAGAAGAGAAACACTAATCTGCACCTGAATCAAAAGAAGAGATAGAATGATAGTTAACAATTGTGAGGAACCCAGTGTAGATCCTTAGGATGTCTTCAGCGGAATGGCCCAGGATAAGAGGGCCAGGATGGATTATCCTGGGGGTAAGCCGAGTGTTTCTTGCTGAAGGGCTCCTAACATCGAAATTTTGTGTGTTCTTAATGAGGGTAAGAAATCTGGTGATGGGTGCTTGCCTGCTTGATTTAGGCTGGGAACCAACTCCACTGTTATACTGGGTAGTGGAATGAGTATCTCTAAGTGACCCTGTGTTATATCTCGGCAGTTTTCCAGCTATTCAAGAATGGGGGAATTGTTTCACTTATCTACTACCCGCCATGTCCATGAGTAGGATATCTAGTATCTACTAGGCATTTGATGCCTACACTAGCGGAAAAAGGATGAAAGAAAATGTAATTAACCTAGTGGCTTTGGACCTAGAGGAGTCTTGCAGTGCCTACTGTCTGAGCGTAATTGCCTCTCAGAGATAAAGAGCTAAACATCACTAGTTCAGGGTAACAGAAAAATGTAGCAAGGGACCCGCTTGACTCTTGATATAAACAATGAAATCTCTCCTGGATCTCATATAGGTAGGGTGCCTGGAAATGAAGTGCTCCTTCTTAGTCCCTTGGAGAGAACCAAGCGGACAGATCCTGTCCATAATTCGCGGTGATCATCCTCTCAGCCTCAACCCGCAACTAGTGGGAGTAAAGTTGTAAACCCTGTACTGACCAAAGGGAATCCTAAGGCTGTGTGACCAATGCTGCTAAAGATAGTCTGGATGAACAATAAGATTGTCGACTATATGTAAGAAATTCTCAAATTAGAAGGCCATTTGGGATCGAAATGCCTAGCAGGGAGATACAAGTAGCTTGAATGAATTGTGATAGATGTCTTCCCTCATTGCTTTATTAATCTTCCCTTTTAGGGGGAAAAGGTGGACAGGGCTGTCCAAGAGAAGTACTTTCAGGGAGGAAGACACTTAATTGAGATGATGATAGATTGAAAAAGCAAGGAAGCCTTAGAAATTAAGCACTGCCTTCGCCCTGTGGGATGCATGGAAGTGATCTCCTCTAAGGAAGAGGTGTCTTTTACCCAACATTTATAAATTTGATTTGTTTCTTTTAGAGCTCAGGGTTGACCTTTCAGGATCAACCCTTTTCCCAGGTAAGACCTTTTAGGACCAACCATTCTCAGAGTTAGTGTTAACCTTTCAGGCCAACCCTTTGCAGGGGTAGGACCATTCAGGACCAACACTTTGTAGGGATCAAGGTCATCCCTTTGGGACCTTACAAAAGCAGAGCTCTCTAAGGTAAAACCTTTCAGCGCCAAACCTTCTAATTCAGGTAAGACCTTTTACGACCTTGCATGAACTCTCACTGTTTGGAGCTGCTTTTTTTCTGCATTTTACATAATAGTAATATTTACCACTGTTTTGTATATTTGATGCAATTGCTTTTGAAGCTTCTTGTGTGTCCATTTTTGGAGATTTGTAAGATTAACTCTTTGTTGAAACTAGACATTAGATAAAAAAATTGGGCAAAGTCATTCCTTTTAGGTGAGATGTGTTTATTTGGCCATCCTCTATGCTATTTTACGCTAAAACTATTAAGGTCTAATATGTTGTTAATACTTGCTTTTCCTCTTCATTTTTATGTTTTGTTCAATGTCAGGTTTGGATGACAAGCTTTGAACGTTGTCTACAATTCCTGAGGAGTAATTCTGTCAGTCCTGAGGTAGCATTGGAAACTGCAGCAGCTTTGCAGGTAATTGTAGCTAAAATCACTGTCTTTGTATTTTGAAGAGTTTCTTCAGATGTACACTGAATTGAATAATAGTTAGTTCTATAATGTTTCCTATTAGTCGGTATCTTCCTTGGTGAGGGTTGCACAATATGGAAGATAGCCTTTTATATAATTAGATGTAAACCCTTGTGTACTTTTGTTATAAATTCCTTGCATGTTTCTTTTATCTATATAGATACCTTGGTGCGGGTTGCACAACATGGAAGATAGTCTGTTATATAATTAGATGTAAACGCTTGTGTGCTTTTGTTATAAATTCCTATGTTTTTTTTTATCTAAATAATATTTTAACACTTCGTTTAACTACCTATTTTCACAATAAGGTGTTATTTGAGATATGGTTTATATGTACAATCATTATTTGTTTTTGCTCTCTTTAATGTCTGTATTATCTGTGAAAAGTTTACAAGGATATGCCTTTTGTGGTGCTTGGTCCAAAAATGGGCCTGTGCATAATATGTTTTACAAAATCTAGTAAGCCTATCATTTTTATTGCCTTATACATTTACATTTGGGCACAGATGAAGTTGGAGAAAGTGACTCGACGGGCTCAGGAACAATTTCAGCATGTATTAGAAGAACAAAGCAGGTATTTCACCCTTCGATTGTCGCCGTCTCCTATTCACATGGATGTGTGCACAAACAAACACCATAACAGATTGTATTTTTTTAATAGCTGTGGAGGTCTATCTTTTTTGATGCTCCCTAATTCAGGTCATATTTTTCTTGACATGATGGTGATTAGTAGCTAAGAAACTGCAAGAGGAAATACAAACTTATGATCTACTTCAATGAATCCACAATGTGTATGACAATATAATGCACAAGGATTCCAACAAGTGGGTAAATGCTTCCAAGATAACAAGTTAAGATCAGCATAAACCACCAATTGTCCACTTGAGAAAAGAGGGTTAGGAGCTAGTGGATGTGTATGCAAAATCTTATATAAAAGATGAACAATAAATACAACTTCAGATTTTCATCTATATGATTATCACTCTACAAATAAAACTTTAAAGCGTTTAATACAGCTTGAACCAATTTCAAGCTACTTTAGGACACAAAGAGTGCAATCATTAACATGAATGATTGTGAAATGTGTACTTTGAGTGCGAATCAATTGCATGTCAAAACAAGTATTGCCTCCTCAAGGGAAACTACATCCAGACTACCCTCTCAGGGGTGTATTGATGATGCTTGGATGAGCTCTCCTACTCATATCTGTCAGTGCAAGACCGATCTTCCAGTTCTTCCAGCGTTACATCATCCATGAGATCTTTGAGATGACTCCACCATGGTATATCAGTTCCTATGCTTCAGACCTTAGATGATATGTGCTTGTGTAGATGGTACTTCATGCTTCATATTTTTAGTTGATGTGTTGTGATTTCATGTGTGGATTTCTTCTCTAGAAGTGGTGTTATGGTTTCTAACTTTGTTATAAAAGTAATAAACATTGGTTTTATCTTATAACCTAAGTCACATGATATGTCCAAACCGCCCACTATGTCGTGTGTCCAACGTGTCAGACAAGATTCGACCTAATTCGTGTCCGATAATTGTTTAGAACGTGTCATGTTCACAGGACATGCGCGCCCTGAAAATAGGACATGTGGCCTGGTCAGAAAAGGACCCCAACTCATGTTTTCTCATGCAAGTTGCAGCTGTGAGGTGTTTCGGTGTGCAACTAAGGGTTATTTGTCCTTGCTAATGCTATTTAAAGAGGTCCCCACCCCATCCATTTCATTCACCCTAGTAATTAATGGTAAATTTTTATCCTCCTTTTTATGGTACATT
>JASDQU011400786.1:77469-90714 GCA_032191745.1 Picea mariana
ATCACACAATCTTGCACCCCAGTGCAAAGCCTTCACAAGGTACAAAATCAGTGGAACATTAGAAGATGTTACCATTTGTAACCTAGGCAACAACTTCCCTCATTTTAGTGAAGTATAAATCCAACACAAGGGAGGCTTCCCTAGTAGCTTCAGGGAATCCTAAGGCAAGGTACAATCAGGTCTAAGGCCTCTTATGTAGCTACCCAATTTATCACCAATAGAATATATCAAGCAAGGTAAGGACAAGGTGGTTACTCAATGTGAGTTCCAGATTTGAGTTGATATGCTTTAAAGGTTGAGTTAGGGGGGTTGATGAAGTTATTGTTCAGTGTAAAATGATCCCCAAACACTACAAATCAAGAAAACACTAGTGGCTGTCACAAAACTTGTGTAAATAATGATAAATTACAGCAGCAAAACAAATTATAACAGCAAATTTTTTTAGCCCTTGAAAGAAATGATAAGCAAATGAATTTAGGGCTAAAATGATGGATAAAATTAAGGTTTTCACAACTAGGTATTTCTGAAATGTCAAATGCATATATCAGCCAAGACAACTAGGACGTCCAGCCCTAATTGGGCTGTAATAAAATCAGTAAGACAATTTATGGTTTWAAAATGATTTTCAAGTTAAATCCACAAATACCAAGACTCTAGCCTTTTTTATGGATGAAAACGTATGTATGCTGTTATAAAACCATAAATTTACCCTAAAACACAAAATAGAAGGTTAAGTTTAGGTTTATGATTGACTAAAAAGGAGAAGACTAGTGCCTACTATATTTTTTTTGGGCATATGGGGTTAATTAAGGACTCCCTTGAGGAGATGTAAGTAGATCTAGCGTGATATCTAGGGTTGTCCACTACAAACCCTAGAAGATCCTTCTAGTGCCTTACAAAACTCAAGGTGATTCTCCACTAATAATCTTCCAAGAGCTTTGAAAAGAGGGTTTTGTTCAAGAAAATATGAAGAGAATGCGCAACCACCATTAGATAAAATAAGATAATTTTATTAATGTCCATCAAATGACCACGAAAGTAGGTCAATGGGACTAGAGGATACATCTAGTGTGGGTGCAATGTGGGAGTGCAAAAGCAGCTCCCGTATAAGAAAAGAGGAAAAATGAAAGTATAGTCTAGGTAAATATCTGGCTAGGCTAAACCCTAGTTCTAGCTAAAACCAAAACCAAAGTGTATATTGTTAAATTATCGAGCTTGATTCAATATGTGGATTATTTCTTTAGTTTCTTCAGCGCTTTAAACATAATTTGATTTACTAACCAGCAAAATGTATATTCGAAATGATGAATAGAAGTAGAAGAGGTACTCAAATAGAATCTCACACATGCACAAGAATTTACCTTGGAGAAACCCTATACAGGGAGAAAAACCCCAGCAAACAATCTTCCTTTCTTGCAAATAATATGTAAGATCAATTACAATAATCCACCATGAAAAGTACCTGACTGTTAGACCAACAAACAACAAGACTTCACTGACTTTTACCGTGGATAAAAACAACACTATTTGCTGTCCTTTATTGCTGATGTAGACAACACTGTTCACTATCCTTTATTCTGATATACATAGCAGTACATGCTATCTCTCAGTGCTGATATAGACAGCACTGTTTGCTGTCCTTTACTGCTGATATACACAGCAATGCACGCTGACTGTCACTGCTGATATGTACAGCAATACATGCTGACTCTCACTGCTGATATGCACAACACTATTCACTGTCCTTTACTGCAGAGATAGCCAGCACTATTCGACTCCTTCACTGCCCTATCTCCTACACTCTGCGCTGCATAACAATGTGTGTTGAAGAGGAGGTTGAGCTCTGTATATAAAGGCGTGGAGAGGAGAAGAGAGGGGTCTTTAATTAGAAGGAGTCTGCATGTCTAACKAACTCGAATAGTAACTAGACTTGAGACTAGACTTGGCTATTGCATGCCACCTCAACATGCAACTCAACATACACTTTGACATGCAACCTTGACATGCAACCTTGACATGCATGCATACAACTTGACATGCAACATGCAACTCAACATGCAACTAGACATGCATGCAATGCAACTCRACATGCAACATGCAACATGCGACATGACTTGCCAACTTGACTTTGACCAGACATACAACTTGTCTTTTACAACTTGAGTTTGACAAATCAGACTAAACATGCAAATCGACTTTTACCACTGAGTTAGGAAACTCGAATTTATTTTCATGATGGATAAAGTTATACATGCCAACGCACTAGATCATTACATTTACATTATTTGCATAAGAAAGATTGTTTGTCTCTAGCTCATAGGAATTGTACATTCAACCTAACTTTTGCTAGATGCCTTGACATTTGCTCATGGCTCACAAAGCTTGACTAGGCTCACAGAGATTGTACGTTCCCCCCTGACTTTTGCACTAGTCTGTCTATGCTCACAGAGGTTGTATGTTCCCCTTGACTTTTGCACTAGATTGTTTATGCTCACAAAGGTTGTACGTTTCCCCCGACTTTTGCATTAGACTTACATTTTGAGTTTTGTCTTAGGCTTACATGTCTTCTTCCTTTGCCTTGGCTAGACTCACAAGATCACATAGCATCTCGTTCGTCTTGACTTTTGGTTTGACTCACAGAGGTTGTACGTTCCCCCTAGCTTTTGTCAATACCTCACAAGAGTGGTTGATTCTCCAAATCTCCCTAGCTAGCCCCAGGGTGTCCCACATGGCGTCTCATTGGAGAATGACTGTCGATGCTGCGAAATTTAACACTCCCTCTTAGCGAGGGAGTCATTCTCAGCCACACCAAGCTTGCCTCTCAACTACACAAACTGTCTTAATGGCAATGGCTTGGTCAGGATATCAGCTACATGCTCGCTTGTGGCTATGTACTGTAGCTTTACAGTTTTTCTTTGGACCATGTCTCTGATGTAATGGTATTTCATGTCAATGTGCTTTGACTTGTCGTGAAATATCGGGTTCTCTGTCATCTTTATGTAGCTTTGATTATCACAGTGAACCACCATAGCCTCTAGCTTGTCATCAAACAACCCAGAAAGCAATTTTTTGAGCCGTACTGCTTCCTTGCTAGCATCACTTTCTGAGATGTACTCAATCTCTGTTGTACTCTGTCCAATGAATCCATGTTTCCTGCTTGACCATGAGATCATAGCGGATCCTAAACAAAAGTAGTATTCAGAAGTACTCTTCCGGTCCACTGGGCTTCCTACCCTGTCAGTGTTTGCATACCCATGCAGAAACAAACCACCACTGGATGTATATCTTAGACCATAGGTAATGGTCCTCTGAGATATCTCAAGATGTGCTTTGCCGCCACCCAGTGTCTATGTCTCGGTTCAGTCATGAACTGACTCATTGCAATTATTGCATAGCATATATCTGGCCTGGTATGGATCATATACATCAATGATCCAATCAACTACCTATACATGGTGGGATCCATCAAATCTGAACGTGTATCAGAATCATGCAGCTTCTTCAGGTTGGTAATCATCGGAGTCGACATGGATTTACAATTCATCATACCAAACCTCTTTACCACATCCACTGTGTATTTACCTTGTGCCAGGAATATCTCGCCTTGTCTTTGCCACACTTCCAATCCTAGGAAGTAATGCATCAAGCCTAAGTCTTTTATCTCAAATTCTGAGATTAGCTCCCTCTTACACCAGACTATTAGCCCTTCATCTCCCGTTAGAAAGAGATCATCAACATACAGGTTTAATATAACAGTCTGGTTCCCTGTTACCTTGAAGTACAGATTCACATCAACATCACTTTTCTGAAAGCCCAGGCTTTTAAGAAAACTCTGGGAGCCTGCTTAAGACCATACAAGGCCTTCCTTAGCTTGCATACATGAGTGTCTTTGTTATGTAGTACAAAACCATCTGGTTGTTCCACAAAGACCTTCTGTTCAATCTTTCCATTCAAGAATGTTGTTTTTACATCCATCTGGTGTAGTTTCCAACCAAGAACTGAAGCTAATGCAATAATAACTCGAATCGAGGTATGCCCGGCTACAGGGGAAAAAGTCTCTTCGTAGTCAATTCCTTCTTTCTGAGAGAAGCCTCTGGTTACAAATCTTGCTTTGAACTTTTCAATACTCCCATTGGCTGCATGTTTGATCTTATAGATCCATTTGGAAGAGACCACTGATTTGTCCTTTGGCCTCGGCACAATGTCCCAGACATTGTTCTTTAGAATAGACTTGTATTCCTCAAGCACGACGTCCTTCCATACTTGTGATTTATCTGCTTCTTCAAACGAAGAAGGTGTTGATATTATGGTAGCTGCGGGAGGTATTTACCTCCACGTGTAACCCTGACGAGAATAGAATGTTCCGGGAAGCAAGAAGAAACCCTAAAGCATTGAACATAACCCTATAAGACAAGTCGACCCAAGGAAATATTTAATATTAAGTATTTAGTCTCCAGAATGAGAAGTCGACCCAGACAACTCAGGAAAATAGTATAAATACAAGTAGCCAGACCTCATTTGGCAGACACAGCTCGAAATTTCAGCAGTGAAGAAGTGCGCACTGCAGAAATTGGGCAAGTGCACAAGTCTGGGGAGTAGCTGTAGCCGAAACTACTCCAATCTGTATTCTCGGTTTAGGCTCGGACTTTCTATTGGTTATGGTTGGACTTTTTGATCAATTTTGGTTATCTTTGTTTGGTGCATTAGCCTTGGTTGGCTATTGGTTTGCTTCCAGAATCATTCTCTGTCAAGGTTAAGGTGCTCGGGGGTGGCTTCGGCCTATGGTTGGGTGACAATATTGTTATATTGTCTATGGTTAAACGAGCACATCTATTACTTTCTAACAAGTTATGGGCCCACACTATCTTCGGACAGTCTAACCGCTGGAAGATAGATTGGGAGGATTTGCTCAGTTATAGTTGCAGTTGCAGCCAGTTTTTGCTGTAACAACGAAACCCTAACCCTCTTGTTGAGGCACCTTAAGTGAAGAGATTGATCTAATTTCTGGATAGCCTAGTGCACCCTAGCCTAGCGCATCTCCTGGTACTCTCAATAAGCTAAGATGTCAAGTTTGAGTTTTTGGTCAAAATCAAGGGTTGACTAAGTCAAATCAATTATGACTTACTCTATGAAGTTAGAAAACAAGTTAGAAGGGGATTCTAACTTCAGAGCATGGAAGACAAGGATTGACCTCATCCTTGCCAAGAATAAAGTGTTGGATATCGTGAAAGGAAAGATCGTGGAACCATAGTTCGAAGAAGGAAAAGAGAAGGAACCTCAGAACGTTGCAGTTATGGAGAAGTTCAAAGACAGTGACATCAATGCCATGAGTATCATAGTGGACTCTATAAAAGACCACTTGATACCCTACATCTCCCATCTTGACTCATCTAAGAAGATGTATGATGCCCTAACAAACCTCTTCTCAGTCAGAAACATTGGACAAGTAATGAGTCTGAAGAATGAGCTTCGTGACATGAAAATGAATGATGATGACAACATAACATCATATTTTGTGAGAATCTCTCAGTTAAGAGATCAACTACAAGATATTGAAGAAATCACTTCAGAGAAGGAACTGGTAAATATAGTACTCAATGGCCTTCCCAAGACATGGGATGCATTTGCCGCAAGCATGAACACAAGAAAGGAGTATCCCACATTTGAAGAACTTTGGACTTGCTGTGCACAGAAGAATCAAGGATTAATGCAAAAGAGAAACCCCAAAAGAAATACGATGATCAATCTTTCACAACAAGGTTCAAGAATTATAGGAATAAAAAGAAGTTTGGTTCAAGGAAGAAATCAAATCAAGAGAAAGATATGTCAAAAATACAATGCTTCAACTGTCGAAAATATGGTCACTACAAGAATCATTGTCCCGAGTTAAAGAAAAGGAAGGAAACACACGAAGCATCAGTTGCCGAAGAAAGGGAACCCTCAAAGAAGGCCAAGCATGATAAAACATACTTCTTCTTCTAAGACAAGGTAACAATATTCTTCATAATTCTTGTACATAGTACATACCATGTTTACATAATTTTTGTACATATCTTGCATATCTATTTCTTAGAAGATAAGATGTTCAAAAAGAAACAATACCTATGGAAGAATAACAAGATAAGGATTGCTATCATGATGATTACAAGTCAAGCAATACACATGAAAAGATGAAGTACATCAACAACCCTTGGTAACAATTCACGTGGAAGTTATTAACATAAGTAACAGTTGCAAGATAAGTCAGAATCAGAGTCAAACTTGAAGAAACCTGGAAGAAGTAAAAACAGAAAGAAGTCAACAATCAAGAGGAAATTAGAAAAAGACTTGTGACACTTTGTGGAAGGCAATAAGGATGCAGACGAAAGCGTTGACTCTCTTAGTGGGAGGGAGCYGATTATATAATTCCAAAAGAAGAGCATGCATTCATGCATGAATCAAAGATTAGGAGGGAGCTAATCYTAAATAATATGATCCATCAAGGATTATGAAATATCTATCCATGTTCCCATTGATGATAGCAACCATGAAAAGCAACACATGTTCAGTTTGACTTTAGAAGAAGTMTTCTTCGAAAAGAAGCCTTAAAGTATCCCTAGTTGTCCATCCACATCYATGATCCTATGATGAAAGGAAGAAGTTGGAATCTTCAGGGCATGGAATCTATAGAAAACTCCATGGACCCAAGAGCTAAAGAGAAACACGAGGAAGAACATGAAGACTCTAAGAGAGAAAGAAAAGCCAGAACAACTAGTCATTATATCGAGAATCACAAGACTACCAGCTTGGTTTTAACCCACTAGAAGCAATCAAGCAGAAGAAATGGAAGTTGTGATGTAGAACAGTGTATGAAAGACTTATGAATGGAAGCATTGTGAGATTCAGAACTAGAGGTTCTCCCAGATGAAGGGAGAAGATTATGATGATAGCTTGTTCCAGTAAACCAGACCTACCTCTACCTGAGTCATTATATCGTCTGCAATATCCATGGGTTGGAGTTTACATCAGATGAATGTGAGGACTGTTCTCCTCAACAAAGTAATTGAACAAAGAAGCGTATGTAGAGCAACCTCAAGGTTTTGAGGTATACCGGAAAGAGACCCTTGCATGCAGATGGAAGAAGATCTTGTATGGATTCAAACAAGTTGGTGCARAGCCTCTCATGCAGAACATAAGCGTGGTGAAAAGTTTCTATAACGAAGATATTGTATCAGAATGGTTACTCAGAAGTCCAGGATGAATGATGGATTGCTAATTCATGACAAACTCTCATGATGACAAAAGAAGTGCCACTTGGATATGTTCCAGTTTGACCACGATGTCATGAGCTAGCAGGAAACAAAAGTGCTGAATCCAACCATGACATACTGTAATGATCAGAGCTATATGAAGCCTTCAGAGAAAACCAGTGTTCCAGACAGACCGAAGTACATTGAGATTGAGCATTAGATTCTCCGTGATGAAGTCCAGAAAAGAGAAGTGGTTCTCCAATATATCTCCATAGATGAGTAGATAGAAGATATCTTGGTAAAGCCTCTGTCCAAGATGGAAAAATCTTGTGTACCCAATCAAACAAGCTGGAGCTCGTGGAGACAACTTCCTTATTGAAAAAGGAAGAGATTACTCTCAGGTTGGGAGGGAACACTAATGTGTTATTGATTTATGGACAGTCATTTTTTAGTTTGAAAAATGGTCCAGGATGCACAGTTCCTTTCCAGTTCGGAAAGTGGTTTGAGATTTCTGACAGATAGGCATTTTCCAGTTCGAAAAATGGTCCAGATAGGATGGTCATTTTCGTAATGAAAATGGTTCGATGGTCTGAACAAGAAGAAGAAGAAGTAGGAACCAAAGGTGTCAACATCAGCTGAGATTGCTGAGTTTGCAGAGAAATTCGAGAAGGAATTTTCTCTGATGACTGGTCCTTTAGGCCGTGGTTGTCTAGCATTCGAGGACATTGAAGTGTAGTTCGTGGACAGTGGAGCTTCTCAACGTATGATGAGAATGAGGTCAGTGTTCCTTAGTCTTTTAGAAATAGACTCAGATTGCCTTGTGGGTATTGGTACTGACCCACAACTTGCAGTGAAGGGGGTTGGAAGTGTTAGATTCCAACTAGAGTCAGGAGGTTTTCTGGAGGTAGCCGAGATATTGTATATTCCGGAGATGACAGTTAACTTGTTCTCAGTGTCAGCTTTGGAGAATGATGGATTTGGAGTTGCATTCTACTGTGGCCGGGTATTGTTATATCCAGAGGGAGCTACTCTAGACACAACAATGTTGCTTTGTCAGGTATGAGAGGTTGTACAGGTTGTTGGGAGAACCTGTGTTGGGGTCTAGTGGATTTTTGGATTCAGAGTCTGTGTTGGAGAGTGGGCAGGTTGCACGGGAGAGAGAGTTGATCCCGGAGACTCAGTCTTCTTCCAGGGCTCTCAAAGGACTCAACAGATATGAGTTGACACAGATGGATGCTCAGGAGAGTGTGAAGTCTCCTAGGAGCATGTCTTCAGTTCATAGATCAACGAAGGTAGCAACAGATGCTTTAAGTGCAGTGGGAGCAGAGGTCTCTAGTTGAGAGGGAGCAACTACGATAGCAGATGGGATGATGGATTTGGATACGGGGAGGGAGTGTTAGATTTGGTGGCTCGGAGGTACTTCTGCATTGGTAACGCCCAACATGCGGAAGTGACTGAGCACATTTCTCCCTAGTGACTTTATTTTTATAAAGTGACTTTATAAAGTGGTTTCATAAAGTTGACCCTTTTATTTTTAATGTGTAAAAGTGACTTTATGAGGGTGTGGGTCATTTAAGTGACTTAAGTGATCTCAACGGAGGATTGAGTCCTCAGTCATGACTGTTGATCTCATGAGGGAAAGATTAGAGCTTGACCGTCAATCTCGTTGGAAGACCAAGAGTTGGGGTAGTTACACATTGGAAATGCATAAAGGCATCTCTAGTGGCGAAGTGGGGTGCACACTTTGAGGAGAGCTTGAGCGGGAAGGTCAAGAGTCACTTGTCTCAATAGAGAGATTGAGCTCATGGATAAGTGAGAGTAACAACAAGAGGAGGGTGCTTTTCCAAGGAGAAGAGGGAGGTCCATACAACTAGAGGAGAGGCACATTTTCCAAGAGGAGAAGAGGGCATGCTTTTGCAAAAATTGCAACATTAAATGCTGAGTTGACAACAGTGAAAAAGGAGGCTGCACAACACTGTTTCAGAGGCTGTACAACTACATGGAGGTACAAAAATTGAGGCAAGAGGAGGGCACAAATTTCTAGGTGTCTTCTTGTACGAAATAAGTGCAGAACAATACTGCTAAAGTGCACAACAATTGAGGTTGTATTTGCCGTTAAAAGGAATGTACTCTATAGAAATTGAGGTCTGTTTTGTGTGTTTTTTAGCACACAAATTGAGGAGGTCTGTTGACACATTTTCAAGAATTTATTATTGCTGATTCCTTGCTGTTGTAAACTCTGATATAACATTTCTCTGAACTCAATATGAAAAATCTCCTTGAACTGGTTTTCCCAAGTTGGGGTTTTTCCAAGGGCATTGCCCAAAATTTCTAGTGTTCAAGTGTGGGATTTGTCTGCTGTTCATTGTTTTTTCCGCTACTGGTTTATTGCTTAGTTATTGTATTTCTGGTCATATACTGCTGTAGAATGCTAGTATTTTATTGCATTACAGTGATAGTGATATTGGAGGTTGAAATCAAGATTTAACCAAGTTTTTTGAGCTCAGATTTCTACAGGGAGTACCTCGACGGGGCTAAGTCCGGGATGACGGCTTTGAGGTCATGAATGACTGCCCACTTCCCTTCTTT
Organism: Picea mariana; assembly: GCA_032191745.1. Taxonomy (NCBI): domain Eukaryota; kingdom Viridiplantae; phylum Streptophyta; class Pinopsida; order Pinales; family Pinaceae; genus Picea; species Picea mariana. The sequence continues at coordinate 87,288 of JASDQU011400786.1, forward strand.
CCGTGCAGCTATGACCAAATCCCTAGAATGCTTGAGTTTTTCCAGCTAGGTCTTGGTAAGGTCTCCATCTAGGAAGATCTTATGTGTGGTTGGTAGCGAGATCAATCGTCTCTTATCCCGAAGGGCTCTAAGACGATCCTCTAGAGACCGAAAGCGGAGGAGGAGTGTGGAGTTGGGCCCTATCCATGCACGCTCCAAAGTGATGTCCTTTAGGTCCAAGGTGTTGTGGAGGAAGGAAGTGCCTATATGTAAAGGGCCTGATGAGGCTTTAGGAGGGGGGAGCCCACGTACTTTGAGGTTAAGTTCTCGAGTACGATGAAGATGCTCCATGTTGAGTTTTGCTTGTATCACCCCCTCCACCTCAGCGAGCTGAGGATGCTGTTCTCTTTTTCGAACCACTTCAACCCAAGTGTTAAGGGTTTGTTGTTGCGTTTTTGTCTCATGTTTGAAGATGGCCTGTTGTGATTTCAATTCATCTTGTAAAGTCTTAATTTCTGATTGAAGGTTGGGGCAATCTGTAGGATATTGTAGGTGTATATTTTCTTGGTTGTTTATTTCGAAAGCTCTGTTACCTCTGCATGGAGCTATTTGTTTTCACTGTCCAGAGATTCCACCTTCCGCATCAAGTATTTAACCTGTGATGTCCAGTATGAGAAATCCCGCTCCATGGCGATATCTGTGGGGCTGTAGATATGTTCCGAGGGGCTGTTGAGGTCATTGAGGGTCCAGTCCTATGTTGATTGATTCACTACAACCTCGGATTGTACACCAGTGGGAATGTGGGAAGAAGGTGGGTCTTCCATTGAGAGTTCTATGGTCGAGGAACCCTGCTCACTATGTTTGCGAAATTATGGTCAAGAAATCCGACTAATGATTGAGATCCCTGCGCGAAAATGACCATGCAAAATCCTTGCGTGAAATGCCAGTCACGACATCCCCTTGGATCACCACTCGAAAAGCTAGAAACAACTCATGAAAACCCTGCTAATGCTTGTTGCAAAATCCATCTGCGAAATGCCTGCCACGAAAATGTCCTGCAATTGAAATCCTTGCGCAAAAAAGACCACCCAAAATCCCGTTGGACCACCACTCAAAAGGTTAGAAACAACTTGTGAAAACCCTTGAGAAAACCTTGATAATTCCCTTCGCAAAATCCTTGTGCAAAAATGCCCTGCAGTTGAAATACCTGTGCGAAAATGACCATGTGAGGACTCGAACACACCATGATTGATGTTGCGAATGCCTATTTCTCACGGATGAAACCTTGTTTGCAGACGAACTCTGCTCGAACCTGTGAAAATCCTTAGGTGCAGACAGTTCGAGATCCCTTGAAGCTCACAAATTTGGTTATAGATGGGAAGGGTTTCGGGTCCAAACCTGCTCAGATTACATTTTCACTACTCGTGGAACCTGTTCGGCGGCTTACATACCTGCTTGCGAACTCCATGCTCGTAGACTCACATACTTGCTTGCGGACTCCACCTCTGCCCGGGTTCAAATGTACCTTACTAATGGAGTCTGGAATACTGCCTAGTTTATTAGAAAAAAGAAATAGTCTAGCATAAGTTTTGGTGCTGTAGAGTTGCTTGAGGTTTTGAGGTTAGAGAAGCACAATTACACTTACAATCATTCATAAACAAAATCTACAATATAAAGTGAGACCACTTACTCAAGAAATCTTTCAATCCTGAAAATACTAGCCATGAGCATCCATAAAGTTGTAAAGCAATCCACAAGTCAATCGCCCCAAGAAGTCGCTCTCTATCCATCCATAACTATTTTAGAGGAGAAATAGTAGACAAGTAGTAGTAGTTATTCACTAGTACCAATGATCCAAATGAGAAGTGCTTCTCTTATTTATATGAGAGATCTAGCACCCTTCTCATCAAAATAACAATATTTTCCTAGCAAAAGTTCTAAAAAAATAAAATATGCCTTTATCTCTTTACAAACCCCAAAGATAAGGCCACAACACATAAATATTTCGTGATACAAGAGTGGATAGGTCAACAAGATCCCCAACGATGCTCCCAAAGTGAAGTAAAAGTGCTCTAATGCCAAATCGTCCCTCATAAATTCATGATAAATGCCACATTTTTGGCATGAATGATTTCCAAGAATGGACAACTCACTCCAAAGTAGTGTGTAGAGGCTCAAAAAGAGAAATGTTCCCTTTTAGAGGTGCAACATTTCATCCTCAAGTGTCTTATCATCCCAAAAGGTGCAATGTCTCATCCGAACAGGTGCCACGTCATCTCCAAAGATGCAAGTCTTATCAAGAAGGGTGTAATGTCCTCAATAAGGCCAACGTCCTCCAAAGAAGTGGAATGACCTCTCAAAAGTAGGTGGGACATCCTCCCTAAAGTGTGCAAGTAGCCACTCAATGTTCTCCAAAGGACCAAGGCTCAATCCAAGTCAATTGTCATGCAAAGTACATCGTCCAAGGAGGGGGCTCATGTGACCAAATGTATCAATCATGTACACAAGTTCAATACAACATAAGAAGTGTGTCATGTCAAATGTAAATGCCATTATGTAAATCTCATTAAGAATCATCTTCAAACTTCACAATAACTCATAGAATTCACACAATTCACCAAGTTTAGGTATGGGAGGGTTATGGTTAGCCCTTGTTACATGTGCCAATATTGAGGAGGAGAAGTATTTCCCAAGAAACCCATCAAGGAGAATGTGTGATGATGGATGGTATGGAGTTGGGTTTGGCATGCATAGTCATGTGAGGTTATGTAATATATTCATCCACATGAGCGCCCTTGTGTGAGGGATTGCTTATGCAATGAGTTGCCCTTTCCTCGCACGGTGTCTTTTCAAACCCCTATTTTCCTTTTTCTTTATTCACTCAACCTTTTTTGGCTTTCGAATTTCATTTAGTCCTTTTTGGATATGCATTCATTGCATAGGACGTGGGGTGATGGCCTCATAGCGAGGGGGCATTGCTCATGCTTTGCTTTCCTTTGGTTTTTTCTTAGTCATTTCTTTCTTTTGCTTTGCATTTTAATTTTAGCACTTTACTCTTCTCTTCTTTATATATATATATATATATATAGTTGCATCAAGCTCGAGCATTCAAGTTCCTTCTTCTCATGGGATTATGAAGCATGAACCTATATGTGTGACATATAACTACCAACTCAAAACCAGGGACAACAGAGATTGGGAAAGATGGAGAATGCCATGTATAGATTGGGATATGGACATGCTACCCCTATTAAAGCCCCCTAGTAGTGCAACTCTACCTAAGAGTGACAACACTTATCTAGGAAGGGATGATAACCACTAAGGTGAAACCAGGAAAAAGGCACAAATTTTGAGCATCATGATCCATTATCCGACTCAACCATTTGATCACTACTTTCATGACAAACACATAAAGCATTAACACTTAATATGAACTTTGAAGTATTGA
>JASDQU011400786.1:103064-114367 GCA_032191745.1 Picea mariana
TCTTTTAACTCTTGCCAACTACTTTTACCCTCTGGGCCTTTAGACCCTTCTTCCCACGAGGTAAGTTACAACCCTTCCTAGTGTAGCCAATCCCAATGCCCAAAAAGAAAGGGTAGATGGAAGGAATAAAGATGGAAAGTGGTAAGTATGGAGGGAACAAACAACGACTTTTCAAAGATCCACCCAGTAGCAACCCATCCTAAAGGGAAATCAACTTACTAGGGCACTGTGTCACCCTTCCAGGTTTGAACGAGGCAAAGAGCATAATTTCCAAGCAAACGTCATGAAATAAAGAAGGATTCAATACAATATGTTCAAGTGCTTCAAAAATCAGAGTGATACATACCATGATACCCAGACTCATTACCTCATGGAGCAAGACTCATTGCTACTTCAGGACGAGGTTGGTGTGATGGACGCTGCTGCTGGTGATATGTGGACTTCTCTTGAAGAAAAGAGGGGCCCTCTGGGACTATGCTTAGGTCGTTCGGCTCTCAGCACTCCATGTCTAGAACCTGTGGGCCTCGAGACACGATCTCCTTAGTTATCCCTAGGCTAGGGGATAACAAGGGCTAGATCAATCATAGGACAAAGTGCAAAGGTGGTGTGCTAACTCCAAATGAAGTGTGCATATGTTAAATATACCATTACTATGCCAATCAAGCCCATATGATCTAGGGCGTTTCCCACTAGGAATCCCTAAACCATATAAAAGACATCAAATACATCAACAAATCTGTTGGAACCATGTGAAAGGGGGGTTGTTCTAGGCTGATAACTTCTTTCTTCTAGCCTATTCCGGTGATTGGAGGTGTCAAGCATGCTATAGATGCTAGTCATGGACACAAAGAGTAGTAGATTGGTGAGACACCGTCTCCTCTTTCATTCTGATGGGGGACCATCCATATATGTTGTGAGATCACCTATATATACCCATCCCAGCACCCAACTTAGGCGTGGAAACATTTCCCAGTCCAGGTTGAGCAGTCTTGTGTCCATCACTAGGTTTCTCTCACCGTTTTTAGATGTTATAAGAGCTCTATAAGGTAGAACTTCCCCCAGAATTGCCTAGCCCAGGCCATTTTGTTTGGGCCATTCTCAAAGGATCTTTTCAGGTTCTGTATTGATACCTTCCAGATGTTTGACACAACGGTGCTAGTTCCTCTTTTGGTATTGGCACAGATTAGTGCTTTGCTTCTTGCATTGAGCAATACCTATTTCTATTTCTTTATCTAGGGTTTACCTCTTGTGCTCACCCCTTTGTACTCTTTATCTTTATTTGTAACTTTTTTTTGTGCCTAAGAGTAGCCTTCAATACTCCCACATTACCATTACGATGTTGTACTTACTAGTCCCATTGACCTATTTTGGTTATATTATCATTTCTTTACTTCTTTATTTTTGTTACTAATTCTAAATCCATTATAATGTATTGTTGACCATAAGATCATTTGTGGGTACGAATGAGTTTTGTATTTTGTCATTCCTTTTTATGACATCTAGGGTTAAGGTCATGAGATAGAGGTTATTGAAGTGTTTTTTGAGTCATGTTATCAGAGTTTTATGTACATTGGGGAATTAATTCTGAAGAAATATTATGGTAGTTTACAGATGAAGTTGTACATAAAATATCGGAAGGTTATATATACATCTGCTTTATATTACTGTTTTTCTGAGTTTCTGCATTTCTTCAAGTGGTTGAGTTTCATATATTTTGAAAATTCATATATTCCATATATTCGATGAAACCTAATGTGTGAAAAAAATGCGCTTGTTTTTCTAATCAAGGTAATTAAGACAAAAACTTTTTGGTGGTTGTTAGAAACTTTTTATCAGTAGAAACATTATTCAGACTAACTTTCTTTGTGATATGTTTGACCAGATCGACTTATTGCATGGAGTAATGTCTGACAAGGAATATGTGGTTATTATAGATTGTGCTTCTTCAAATATATCTGAAGAGGCAGACATTCCTCCAAATGTTAGAGATATTCGAGAAAGGCCATTGGATTGTCTACAAGTTGAAAATGAACAGGGAAAATCCAATCAAAATATTATCTCTCATGAGAATCAGATTAGTGGCCAAGATGGTTCATCCTGTACACTAACACTTGTTACGGTTGAAATTCAATTTGCCTCATTGGAGTTATATAATGGCATTGATCGAGAGTCTCCTCTTGCTAGAATGGATGTAAGTTTCCTCCATCTCAATATTGGTGATGAAGTTTTCTTTAGGTTTTGGTAATTTGATTATATGAAATTGGACTACTTAATGATCAACCAACCAACAAAAGTAAAATTTGAGAATACTGTGGATTTTGTTATTTCATATTTACCCTTTTGTTTAAGGCATCCCATTTCATTTGACCTGTAAGCATCCTTTTTCTTGAAGTTTTCACACAGCAGTAACACATTTGAAAAAACTTTGTGCAGCTACAAGGGCTTTGGGTTGCTTATAGAACATCATCGATCTCAGAAATAGATCTCTATGTCACACTATCAAAATTGTCAGTTCTGGATCTGCGACCTAGTACGAAGCCTGAGATGCGTCTAATGCTTGGGTCTATGACAGATGTTGAGGCTGATGGACATCATAATGAGTCTGGGGGGACAACCAAATCAGAAATTCCTAAACTAACCATGTTAGTTATGGATTGGAGAGTCAAGACAGACTCTCAAGCCTTTGTGGTTCGGATGCAGCAACCACGGCTGCTTGTTGTTCTGGATTTTTTGCTTGCTGTAGGTGAATATTTTGTGCCTTCACTGGGCATAATCACTGGGCGGGAGGAAGCAATGGACAGACAAAATGATCCAGTTACCATTCATGATCATATTCGCCTAAATGCATCTCTCTATGAGCAGAAAGAAGACATTATATTTTTATCTCCACATAGACAACTAATTGCAGATGCCTATGATGTGGATGATTTTACATATGATGGATGCGGGAATACAATCTGTCTGATTGGAAAGGATAACTTGAAAGGGAATTCTTTGCCTAGCTTGCAGCCCCTCATCATAATTGGATATGGGAAAAAACTTCGTTTCAAGAATATAAGAATTAAGGTATGTGCCATGTTTTTTTTGTTATGTAAAAATGCACTGGTTATTCTTGACTTAATTAATAGTTTATTTGTGTCTTCATCGCATCATATTCTTTACTGTTTAAACACCTGTGTATGTAATGACTTTGATATGTAACATCTAAAATGGAAATAGCTAAGTTGGTTGCAAAGACTAATGTGTGCAATGCTGTAACAAAGAGTCCTATTAGATTAAATTTATTCATGGACATTCTTCTTACAGGCCACTGGAGCTTCACATGTTTACATACATTAGGATTCAATTTTAGAAGTCTCAGAGATTCATTTGACATTTAAAGTGGTTATCCTTAAGATAGGAATTTTGCATCGTAACTTTTCAACTAGTGAAGAATAGGACCGGCAGACCCTGAACTTTGTGGTTTACTTGAATCTCTCTTATATGCACGACATTATATACTAAACTGTTCCATTTTCTTAAGGTATATGCCTTAAATTGAGGTAGTTGGTTTTTGTTTTTATAATATGCAAGCAGGCTTAGAGCTTGACTCAAGAAACCGTGTTATATGTAAGATATCACTTCGTAGATAAGCTTATATGGTTGCTCCAATTTTAAAGTACTATCCTTTGGTTTGGAGGTTTGGGGGCCTAACCTACTTGAGTTAGACTAGGACATGATAGAGAGAGTTCAGGTCCTCATGCGCCGCCGCATTATCAGATGCATGAGGACAGTTCCCCAGGTCATCATTCAGGCAGAGTTCATGGCCCTCCCCTTAAGGATTGAATCCATCTTTGGTTTTGTCTCCCTTCTGCACTGGGTTCATGGCTATGCAGACTCATTAGCTAATAGGGATCACTACCCTTATCTTGCTTACTACTTTTCAGAGGCCATAGCCACTATCAATGCTTCAGGTTGGGGTTGCTGTTGGTTTGCGGAGGTCACATGTCTACTTCAGTTAGTTGGTATATCTATGGATCACCTCCCCCCTTTTAGATATTCTCTTAATTCCTCCAATCAAATCTTATTGACCAAGAAGGAGTTGAATAAGATCATTAGAGAGGACATCTTCAAACAGTTTATTCAGGTTACCTTGGTCGATCCACCAAGGGGGTTGAACCCCAAGATGGCCTTCTATGCAGAGCACTTCATGAAGCTAAGGGACATTCTTATTGTTTGGCCCTCTTACACACTTAGGCATTGGGTGCATGCTTCGAGGATTCCTCTTGGGCAGTTTCGGGTGGGTTCTCATCGACTTTGGATTGAAATTGGTCATCATATTACATGGGGAGACACGATCTGCTAACATGGCTGTCTTCATGAGACTGAGATGGTGAAATGATCAATTTTCATTTATTGTAGAAATATCCAACATAAGGACAGTAAACATAAATCCATAAAGGACCAAATATACAATAATTGAATAAGATAGACGAATGATATGTTGATTACAATGACCTACATGATGGTATATATACATATTGATTGGTCATGAAATTGATGGGACATGTCCTTTCAATAGGTCACGTCTCTTCATTAATAATTGTTTATGTGTGTGTGTGTCCATTACAGATGGAGGGGCACTTCATTTTCTAATGTCCTATCTATTATGAGATCAAAGGTTGATTTCACCATCTTTTTAGGGAGTCCTAGAACTCTCTCTCCACTCCTTTCAGTTTCGGACTAGAGATGTTTGGCCCTTTACACGAGGGAGGTGTTTGGCCTTAGATCTCACTTTCTTTGGCCACACCCACCTAGATTGGACACCTCGAGGTTGATTACCTCTTTCTTTCATGTGCTCCCTGTTATCACACAATCTGTAGATTGAGCAAAGCCCAACCCAATCCCCTAGGGGGATTGAGATGGAAAGTGAGAGAATGATCATTGGATCCCCTATAGGTCAAGCTTGGAGATTAGGAAAAGGCTTGAGAAAGAGTCTTGTGGAGGGAGAATGGTTGCCAAGTGTTGAGTACCTGCAAAACAATGTTAGCCCTGCCCGAAACAAGACAAATGATGATAAACCAAGCCTATAATCAATGGGGAATCAGCAAGATAAGCTTGCTGTCCCAGAACTGCAGCATATATCAGATTTACACAGCAAATAATAAGTTATAACAGCTGCACAATTAACCATCAAAAACATCAAATAATTATTGGATGATCAAGCCCTAAACATGTAGATAATATTCCAATACTTAAACTCAAGTTTTGATGGCAAAATAGGGCTGCAAAAAGATGTTATCAACAATATATTAGGGCAGCCTTGTGGCTGTAGCAAACTTTTTCTATAGCAGCAAGTTCTAGCCACTGAAATTTACAAGCAAAGAACCCAAATGAAATCCCTTGACAAAGAGAATAATTAGCACCAATTACTTGCAATTTTCAGCGCGGTAGAGAGAGTAGTAAAAGATGATTAAAGAGAGAGTTTCCAGCAGCCCTAATGGCTGTAGCAATTAGTTTATAACAGAAAGAGAATCATTTGGTTAAAGGAGACGCCCTTAGGGCTCAAACAAGCATATAGCATGTAGAATCAATTCCAACTAAGACAAATGCAATATCTCAACAATTCACGTATACCAATGCAATGATTTTAGATCTCCAATGCAAATTAGGTTAGTGCCTTATCAATTGGGTTATGGGGTCTCTTGTTGTAAGAGCTAATTGTGTTACCTCTCTAGAGGTGTAAGCCTTTTTACTCCCTAGAGAAAACACAACTAGAAAGGTAGATCTAGGAGGGTGTAAGCCTTTTTACTCCTCCTAGCAACCTTTGCAAAATAGCTTATCCAAGACAATATTAATGCCTTTATACTCCTCCAAGGGTTTAGACAAGAATAACCATGAAACAAGAAGAAATAACAACAATATGCAGAAAATTCCTTACCAATTCCAATAGATAGCAAGTGAAAACCCTTCTCTACCAAGAATATTCCACCACAAAGCAAGAATAAGTCATCCAAGAGATAGCGCCTTGTAGCAATAAAACTGTTAATTAATGGAAGACAAAATATTAATGAATTGTATAATTGATTGATAAATAGATGATCTTACAATCACCCTCATGACGGTTTACTTATAGCATTGACTGGTCACGAGGTGAAGAGGTACGCGCCTCTTGATCTTTTCATGTATTTATTTAAATTATTATTATTATTATTATTATTATTATTATGTATTTATATTTATATTATTATTATTTTATGTATTTATGTTCATAACATTGCCATCCCCCTTAAGTTTTTTCTTTGTCCTCAAAGCAAGGGTAAAATAGGATTCTCTCTAGTTGAGCATGTTTTTGTAGTGAAATGAAGTTTTTTATTTTTATTTTTTTATGTTGGTGGTAATTGATTCTTCTTGAGAGTGGACCCTTTGACACCATATAGTTTATAGTGTTGACCTTGCCAATTGAATTCCATGAATTGTTCTTCAAGGTTTTTGGCATAACTACCCAACTGTATCAACCATTCCACACCTAGCACCATATCCATTCCTTCGAGTGGTAGAGCATATAATCTTGTTTGTAGTTCTAGTTCTTGTATTTGAATTGAGATTTTATGACATTTTCCAACTTCTTTGACCCTTTGTCCATTAGCAACCTTAACAGTGAGGTCCCTGGTGGGGTATATGAAATAGTTTAGTTTTTTTGCGACATCAATGTCTATACAGTTGTGAGTACTGCCATAATCTACGAGTATTGTTATATTTCTATCTTTTATGACCTCCTTAAGCTTTATGGTCCTAGGTTGTGGTTTTCCTGTCACGGTTGCCAATGGAACTATAGGTTTTCTTTCTTCTTTTCTTGGAGATTTTTTCTTATCCTTTCTTAGATGTGGAGGAATATATTTTGCAATTGGTTGGTGCACTTGGATTTTTGGAGTAATTTTTTCTCTTTGAAGTTTGTTTTCTTCATTTTGATATTTTTGGACACATGAGATTGAAGCAAGTGATGCTTTTTGCGGTATTTCATCATGGTCAGAATTTGCGTTGTTTGCTATAGTGATTTCATCCTCTATTTTCGGGACTTCTACTTGCTTCCCATCCACTATTCTAAAGTAGTGTAATGACTTGTCCTCACATTTGTGCCCCAATGTTTAATTTTCCCCACACTTACAACAATTGTTTTTCTTCTTGTTCTCTCTCTCTAATTCACTACTGGATGTGTCTGATTCGTTCTCTGTCTTGCAAGTATATAATTTTTTATTATCGCATCTGTGTCCCGAAAACCAATTGTCTCCACAATATCTACATTTGTTCACCCCTTTCCTATCTGGGTTAGACTTGTTTGTAGAGTACTTATTTGGTTTTTCATTTGAATATTTGTTTGATGTTTCTGACTTGTGAATGATGGCCTATTGAACTTGTCTTTGAGTTCAATTAGTTTTTCCATTGTTTAGCATCCTCAATAGGTTTAGGATTCTGTCGTTTTATTTTCTATGGATATAATCTTTCAACCCACAAATATACATTTTTAGCAATTGTTCATTAGTGAATCCACTTTGCCTTGTTGCCAACACCTCCCATTCGTGTGTATGGTGGTTTACACTTCCTTTTTGTTTAAGATGCACAAACTTGTTATACATGTTATTGTCCTCTTCGTCGTGGAATCTTTTTAGTAGCGTAGCTATGAAGCTTTGCCAATGGAAGGAACGAGCATCACATTTTCTGGACCACCATAGGTACCAGTCATAAACTTCTCCTTCTAATCTATTGGATGTTGTCATTGTATTTTCTGGTTCACCCAACGGAGGGTTTGATTCAAAAATACCATCCATTTTGTTGATCGAGACAACAACTCCTCTATGGTCCTTGCTGTCATATTTCAGTAACTATTTTTTAAACTTCTGGTAATCTCTATCTTGAAATTTGTGCGTATAATTTATCTCTGGTATTTCTTGGTGTCCTTGATCCTCTAAATTTTGTGATCCAGAACCTTGTGATGGTCTTAGAAAGTCTGCGAAAAATGCGTCCACCTATTTAGTTAATTGATCAATTCTCTCGATCTGTTCATTAAGCTTCCTTGTAGTCTCGTCCATATCGGTACCCCTCATTCTTAAATAACTATTCCATCGCTCCTCCGATGTGTTTATTAACGTGTCAATTTTGTCTTCTTTTTGTAATAATTTATCGATTTTTTCCAATATTGTTTTTTGTACTTCATTGAATTCCTCCAAACTCTTCTCGACTTTAATGCTGTTGACTTCGCTTTTACGGTTAATGTCTTCTTGTAACTCGTTCTTTTTCTTACTTCCTTCCATATTTTTATTTTATTAAATATAATTCCACAAAAAAATTAATCATAAAGTGACCTTATATAAATGACTTAATTAAATAAGTCAATTAAATAAAGCAATTAAATAAAGTGACTTAACTCATAAAGTGACTTAATTAAATACGTCAATTAAAAAGTGACTTAATTCATAAAGTGACTTAATTAAATAAGTCAATTAAATAAGTGACTTATTTAAATAATTCAATTTGATGAGATATTAAGGGGCAGAAATTCTTTTTTAAAAAAGTCGAGAGTAATAAAGGTGAATTTGGATTGTACGGATAGCAGGAAACAAGGACTAACATGTATAGATGCAGCAACGACAAACAAGGACAACGATCGTATGGAGGGCGGAAAAATAGGACAACACTGGATAACACTAACAATGATACGTACGGGGGCGGATAGTGGGATCACAACAACATACAGATAGTGCGGACAGGTATGACAACAACGTACAAACAACACAGAAGGTAGTACAGGTGTATGATCATCGAGGAAAGGTGTGTGAATGTACAGATTTGCAACGAAATGCGTGGATTGTGTTTGCAGCTATATTGTACGAACACGTACTGTTTGCTCGGCTTTGATACCACTGTAGCAGTAAAACTGTTAATTAATGGAAGACAAAATATTTATGAATTGTATAATTGATTGATAAATGAATAATAGATGATCTTACAATCACCCTCATGACGGTTTACTTATAGCATTGACTGGTCACAAGGTTAAGAGGTACGTGCCTCTTGATCTTTTCATTTATTTATTTAAATTATCATTATCATTATTATTATTATGTATTTATATTTATATTATTATTGTTTTGTGTATTTATGTTGATAACATGCCTTAGCTTCTTCCACCAAAAGACAAGTACTAGTATCCAAAAGCATAAGAGAGAGAGACATGCGATTGCCCAAGTAGGGTGAAAATATCAGCCAACACTTATGTAATTCTCAAGTGTGATATCTCTAAAATGAAAGTGACAAGGCCTTTATTTATACAAGACCTTGTTAAACCAATTTGTCCACATACTTAGGGTAAAACACAATTTAGGGAGGCCGACCTCCTCAATTTGCCCCTTTACAAATAATAATTCAAATTTACAAAAGAAGAAAGCCCTAAATGATGACGTCATGCCCTTTAGGGGTGACATTTTGGCATAATGAGAAAGTCGTTGAGGTTCTTGAAGGAGATGTTGGGCCTCCAAAAGCCATGTCTTCATGTGCAAGGGTTGTTGAGATTTGGGTACCTTGGAAAGTGGTCCCCTTGTGTTTGTGAGTCTCTAAACACAAAGGGGGAGACTATTACCCTTATACCTTTACTTTATGTTCTAATTTCACATTGACTTAGGAGACTTAACTCATAAAGTGAAATTTGTGACTTAAGTCCTAAAGTGACAATTAATTCAGAAGTGGGTGAATTAATAGACATAAAGCAAACTATGGAAACTTAAATAAAGTAGGTTTCCAAGTGAGATTTATGAGAAGTGATTTCACCCATTGATTAGACTTGGCTAGATCTAATCTATGCCATTGATCTTTTAGGGTTTGGCCTAAGGAAGGCCAAAGGAGGTAAAAGGGTAAGGATGAGATTCCTTTCTTCACTTGATCACTGGAGAGATTTGGGACAAGGGTTTGAAGAGAGGAAGAGAGGAGGCACACTTGAGAGAAGGGCGTACTAATCTTTGGTAGAAGGCACACTTAAGAGGAGGGCGCACTAAGGCTTGGGAGGCGCACTTGAGGTGTGGGTGTGCATTGTTTGAGGGGCGCACCATGAGTGGTGAGCTTGTGTTGTAGAGGAAGGGCACACCATGAGTGGTGAGCTTGTGTTGTAAAGGAAGGGTGCACCAAGGTTTGGGGGTGCACTTCATCAACATGTTCTTCAAGCAAGGCAAGGGCGCAAGGAGGGCGCCATTCTTCATCTTCTAGCAGGCACATTTGAGAGAGGGCGCACATGTTAAAAAGGGGCGCTAACTTCAAGGGATCTCTTGGCTTAGCTTGTGAGGAGCAAGCTTTTTGTATAAGKTTCCATTGTTTTATTTTCTCATTGTAGCATTTGCTTGAGATAACCATATATACATTTCTCTCCTGGTTTTCCCCATGGGGGTTTTTCCAGGGTCATGTTGACCAAAAACTACATGTGTTCATTTGTCATGCTTGCTTRGTATTTTCARTTGTAGGTTGTTAAAGATCCTATAGGTGTGTTTGATGTTTTATGGTATATGTATGAGCTAATCTTGGACAACATAAACCCATTGTTTAACCCATGCAAAGAGCAGCCATAAAAGAGCATCAAACCAAAGATTTGTGGGCAGATTCAAAGGGAGAATTATCAGACTTGGTGGCTGTCATAAAAACAACAGCAAAGCAATCTTAAGATTGGCTGTTATGGACAACAAGTTGACTGTCCTAAGACAGTGGTAAAAACAGTTTGATAAACCTTGAATTAAGTGCCCAACAAAAGGTCAAATGACAGGCCTGTTGGGCAGCCCATAGAACCTCAGAAAATCTTCAAGGGTCTCCCTTCATTTAGACGTGCCAAGTCATCATCAAATCATCTAASAACACCAAACCCTAGCCCTCCAAGTATGACATCATGCCCTAAGACATGACATTTTGAGCCTCCAAGGCCAAGCATTGGGCAAAGAGAGGGATAGTCTCCTTCTCCAAGGTGTCCTCTCATGCGTCCAAAGGTAACGCTCATCATCCATGTGTCCAAAGATAAGGGGGCGCATCATCCAACCTGTGGGATTCATGCCCCAAATGAAGGTCCAAGTCAATGCTGTATATGTCGTGTCGGGGAAAGTGTCGGCGAGGGTCCAGAATGTAACTTCTCGGCGACATCGGCGGAAAATGTCGGAATATGTCGGAAAATGTTGCAAGACCTCAAAAAAATACAAAAACACTCGTTGTTTTCAATTTTTAAAACTTGTAAAGCAACAACATCAAATAAACACTTTGCTACATAAATACGAAAATACAACCAATAAATAAGA
>JASDQU011400786.1:122640-133584 GCA_032191745.1 Picea mariana
CATCGTCACTATCAGTATCATTTGATAGCATCAACTGCATCATCTCTTGAAGCCGTACTCCATCTGATTAATCAGGCATGATGCTGAATAAGTCACTCACTCCACATAGTGATACAAGAACCATTCTTCTAGTCTGGACATATGTCCTAGAAGAATAACTGTTCCAACAGATGCTAGAAGCCACGCCATGGGATACAAGGACTATTCTTCTAATTCGGACATACGTCCTAGAAGAATGACTGCCCTGGACCATTTTCCACAGGGAGAATGTTTGTCCACCAACATACTGACTATCCATCTAGTTGGCAATTATCTCCAACACTAGTGGTAGTCTCCATGGAAATCAAAACAATGCCATTCAATAGAACACAACTACTATCCAGTGGTACACAACCACACCTAGTAGCGCATGGCTACTAACTAGTGACACATAGTCACAACCAGTGGAACACATCGACCATAGTAGCATACAGCTACTGTCCAGAGACATACAGTCTCCACAACAATCATATCATCTGATATCAACTTGCATAACAATATCATGATACAAACTGAGTCATTTGGGCCATTCTTCCACTCATATCTCTGAGATCTGGAAGAGCATCTTCCCTCAGAAAGTAAAACATCAGCCATGGGCTATCTGGACTATTATTCCCAAGCATAGAAGAATAACTGTCCCTGATTTTTGAGCCTGGACCATTCACCTAACTGGGCCATTCCTCCGGCACTAATCATAGTGCAACTTGGAGAGAATGAGTCTGCCCTAGGGAATGCCTATCCTTGATTGCTGAACCTGGACCATTCACCTAACTGGGCCATTCCTCCGGCTCTAATCACAATGCAACTTGGAGAGAATAAGTTTGCCTTAGGGAATGCCTATCCCTGGTTGCTGAACCTAGACCATTCACCTAACTGGGCCATTCCTCCGGCACTAATCACAGTGCAATCTGGAGAGAATGAGTCTTCCCTAGGGAATCACTGTCCGTACCATTTCCTAATGAAAATGACTGTCCTGCAGCAACCTCCAAAACAGACCATTCTTCGAAACTGCTCACAACTGTGAACTTTGAAAGATTGACTGCCCAGCGAGGCGGACCATTCTACTTGACCACTACTCAGAGTGACTTCCAAGAAGAATGACTATCCTAGACCATTCCCCCACACTGGCCACAAGGGGAATCGCTGTATATGGTACATCAACAATCTATCAAACCATTTTCATTACGAAAATGACTGTTCGATCTGGACCATTTTCCAAACTTGAAAATGCCTGTCCGTCAGAAATCTCGAACCACTTTCTGAACTGGAAAGGAACTCCCCATCCTGGACCATTTTGCGAACTGGAAAATGATTGTCCATAAATCAATAACATATCAGTGCTCCCTCCCAACCTGGGAGTAATCACTTCCTTTTCCAATAAGGAAATCGTCTCCACGAGCCCCAACTTGTCTCTTAAGTGCGCAAACTTTTCATCTTGGACAAAGGCTTTACCAAAATACCTGCTATCTGGTCATTTGTGGAGATATATTGGATAACCACTTCTCTCTTCTGGAATTTATCACAGAGAATATAATGCTTCATCTCAATGTACTTCGGCCTGTCATGGAACACCGGTTTCTCTAAAAGCTTCACATGGATTTGATCATTACAATATATCATGGTCGAATTCAACACCTGATCAGACGGTTCAGAAACCAACTTACGGAGCCACATTGCTTATGTACAAGCATCACAAGCTGCAATATACTTTTCTTCTGTAGTGATGAGTGCAACAGACTTCTGTTTCCTGCTAACCCATGACATCGTGACAAAGCTCAAACTGAAACATATCCAAGTAGCACTTCTTCTATCATCTGCACTCCCTGCCCAATCTGAATCGATAAATCCATGCAACTGTATATCATAACACAAACATTCCACAAGGCAAATATCTGGCTGAGTATTTTCCAAATACATTAACGAGTCAATCAATTGTCGATATAGAGATGGGTCTACTGGATTAGAGTCTCTCAACTTATTCAGATCTGTCATCATGGGAGTTTTCCATGGATTAACAATCCATCATCCCGGACTTCTGAGTAACCATTCTGATACACTTTCTCTGTCATAGGAAGTTTTCGCCACGCTTCTGCTGTATATGAGATACTCTGCATCAAGTTGCTTGAATCCATACAAGGTCTTCTTCTATTTTCATTCATGGGTTTCTTTTTGGTATACGCTTCTTTCTCAATTTGCTTTATTGGGAAGAATAGTCTTTTACATGGAAACTGCAAGAGGTATATCTGGTTTACTGGAACAAGCTGCTGTCATAGTCTTCTCCCTCCTTCTGGAAGAACCTCTAGTTCTGAATCTCACAATGCTTCCATTCATAAGTCTTTTTCACATATTCTTACATATACTGTCCTTCATCACAACTTCCATTTCTTATGCTTGATTGCTTCTATTGGGTTCAAACCAAGCTGGTAGTCTTATGATTCTCGATATAATAACTTGTTCAATTGGTTGTTCTGACATTTCTTTCTTTCTTGGAATCTTCATGTTCTTCCTCATCTTCAATGTTGGAGTCCATGGAATCTTCTATAGATTCTATGCCCTTCCTTTCCGAAGGTTCCAACTTCTTCTTTTCGTCATAGGAGCATAAATGTAGATGGACAACCAAGGATATTCAGAGCTTCTTGAAGACGAATTATTCTGATCACGTGCTGTTTATCATAGCTGCTACTTTCAATGGGAACATGGACATATACTTCATAATCTTCACGGATTATTTAATGGATCATATCATTTAGCATTAGCTCCCTCCTCATCCTAGCTTAATGCATGAATGTGTGCTCTTCTTTTGGAATTTTGCAATCAACTCCCTCCATCTAAGAGAGTCCACGCTTCCATCTGCATCCTTATTGCTTTCTGCAAAGTGTCACAAGTCTTATTCTATTTTCCTCTTAATTACTGACTTCTTTCTGGTCTGACTCTTTCTGGGTCTCTTCAAGTTTGATTCTGATTTTGGCTTTATCTGGCATAGATTCCTCAAGAATTTGTCACCAAAGATTGTCAACGTACTTCATCCTTTTCATGTACATTACTTGACTTGTAGTCATAGCAATCCTTATCTTGTTATTCGTCCATAGGTATTGTTTCACTGATCATCTTATCTTCTAAGAAATAGATATGCATGATATGTACAAGAACTATGCAAACATGTTATGTACAAGTACTATGTTATAGAAGAATATTGTTACCTTGACTAGAAGAAGAAGTCCACTTCATCCTGCTTAACTTTCTTTGAGGTTTCCTTTTCTTCGACAACTGTTGCTTCGTCTGTTTCCTTCCTTAAGACAAACTTCCTCTTATTCCTGAAATTCTTGAATTTTTCCTGTGAAGGCTTGATCATCATATTTCTTTTGGGATTTCTCTTTTGTGCTAATCCTTGATACTTCTTGTGCACAACAAGTCTAAAGTTCTTCAAATGTGAGATACTCCTTTCTTGTGTTCATGCTTGCAGCAAATGCATCCCATGCCTTGGGAAGGTTGTTGAGTACTATATTTACCAGTTCCTTGAAATGATTTCTTCAATAGCTTGTAGTTGATCTCTTAATTGAGAGATTCTCACAAAGTATTATGTTATGCTATCATCATCATTCATTTTCATGTCAAAGAGCTCATTCTTTAGACTTATTACCTGTCCAATATTTTTGACTGAGAAGAGGTTAGTTAGGGCATCGTACATCTTCTTAGATGAGTCAAGATGAGAAATGTAGGGTATCAAGTAGTCTTTTATAGAGTCCACTATGATACTCATAACATTGATGTCATTGTCCTTGAACTTCTTCATAACTGCAACGTTCTAAGGTTCCTTCTCTTTTCCCACTTCAAACTACGGTTCCATGATCTTGCCTTTCACGAGATCGAACACTTTATTCTTGGAAAGGATGAGGTCAATCCTTGTCTTCCATGCTTTGAAGTTAGAAGCCCCTTCTAACTTGTTTTCTGACTTCATAGAGTAAGTCATTACTGCTTTGACTTGGTCAACCTTTGAATTTGACCAAAAAATCAAACTTGACGTCTTGGAGGTGCGCTAGGCTAGGACGCACTAGGCTATCCAAAAATTAGGTCAATATCTTCACTTAAGGTGCCTTAACAAGAGGTTTAGGGTTTCATTGCTGCAACAAAACTTTGACTGCAGTTGCAACTGTAACTGACCAAATCCTCCCAATTTATCTTCCAGCGGTTAGACTGTTCGAAGATAGTGTGCGTCTGTTATTGCACGGTTTGTAGCAAGGATAAAAGGCTTGAGGTTTGAAGGTCAAACTGGCGTAATAGGAACCAATCCCACCCAATGTCACCTCAATGGGATGGTTCTTTCTCTTTAGGGAGGTAAGGCCCAGGGGAGACGTCCCCGGTGACCTGGGGTTTTGAGAAGGCAAAGGATAATAGTATAAAGATAAGTTTTCCCCCCTCACAAGTCACCATCGAGCAGATAATCCGGCTAAACAACCAATAATAAAGTATAATAAAAAAAAGGAGATGCACCTGCTTGAGACAAAGTAACAATGAAACTGATATATGCAAGATTCTCACTTGTTTAGTACTTCATGTAAATCAATGACTATCTGATACACTTATAAGCAATTTGAAAATAAATGTTGACGAAGTCAATATTTGTAAAATAGCAATGATAATTAAGTCACTTCTTCAACAAATGCTAAAACGATGTGGCATTCAATAAATCAATACTTCATTCAATTAATGCCTATAATCACCATTCAATTGCTTATAAGGAAAACGTTAGCTGCACCAATGATATTATAGCTTAAGATGACAACAACAATAGGTTAATGGGTTAGTACCTATTCTAGGGTTTTGGCTGATTTAGTGAGGCGCTATTGTTGAAGGAAGATTTTCTTGGCATGTTTTGGCATTTCTCTTGATGGAAGGTGTTACAACTATGGTTTGCAATGCTTTTTCTTGGTGATATGTAAGTATTTTTCTGCAAAACTTCTTGATTGAATGGTTGCATTATTTATTTCTTGCATATATTTATAATTTTGCTGAACAAGACCCTAGGTGACAAGAACACAAGTAGGTCCTTGTCTCATGTCCCCATTGAGAGAATTTTCAGCCATTGATTGAAGAAGGAGAGAGCCTAGCCGTAGCTACACTCTCATTCTCTCTTCATTTTTGCTAGCCGTACCTTTTATAAGCCGAGAAGAAGGAGATGCCTTAAAGCCTAGGTTTTCTACACTTTGGGCCGATTTTTCTAGGGTTTGCTGGTAGAGCCTTGCTGTAGCAATGCTTTGCTTCATCAAACCTTCTTGTCTTGGTTTTATGCTTCATCTTCAGCTAGCTGTGATTTCCATTGAGTTAAGGAAGGAGGAGAGAGCACCGAGGCCTAGTTCTCCTACACCAAGGTGAGCCTCTCTCCCCATTTGCGCCCTCTCTTGGGTTATTGGTTGAAATTGTGAGGCACACTTGTTGAAGGAAGACTTTCTTGGCATATTTTGGCATTTCCTTTGATTGAAGGTGTTACAACTAGGGTTTGCTATGCGTTTCTTGGTGATATGTAAGTGATTTTATGCAAAAATTCTTGATTGAATGGTTGCATTTATTATTTCTTGCATATATTGTTGTAAATTTGCTGAATAAACCCTAGGTGACAAGCACACATCACTGGTCCTTGTCTCATGTCCCCATTAAGAGATTTTTCAACCATTGTTTGAAGAGGGAAGAGCCTAGCCGTAGCTACACTTTTCCTTTCTCTTCATTTCACTCGCCATTTCTTTTCCTAAAGCTGAGAAGGAGAAGATGTCCCAAGGCCTAGTTCTCCTACACCTTGAGAGCCGTTTTTTTTTCTAGGGTTTGAAGGTGAAGCCTTGCTGTAGCAACACGTTGCATTCCAAACCCTCTTTTCTTGGTTTTATGCTATTCTCTCAAAGCTTCTCCCTCTAGTCCTTAGCCGTACTATCTTTGATCCTTTGGCTCCTTCATCCTTCACTTTTGACTCCATTAACCCTAAGGCACTGATCTAAAGACCTCTTGTTTTGAAGTGAACTTGATCACAACAATTCTCAAAACCTTGAATCAAACCCTAACTACTAACCCTAGCTTATAAACTAACCCTAACTAACCTACTGCTGCCATCATCCCGTACTATAATATCATTTGTGCAGCTAACGTTCTCCTTATAAGCAATTGAATAGTGGTTTAAAGGCATTAATTGAATAAAGTGTTGGTTTGTTACATTAAATGCCACATCGTTTTAACATTTATTGAAGAAGTGACATATTTATCATTGCTATTTTATAAACATTGACTTCGTCAATATTTATTATCAAATTGCTTATATGTGGATCAGATAGTCATTGATTTATATGAAGTACTAACCAAGCAAGCAAGCTTGCACATGCAGTTTCATTGTTGCTTTGTTCTCGGGTAGGGATACTTCTTGGTTATTACTTTCGGTTATCTTTTTGGGGCTATAAGCTAGACTTTCTGATCAGGTGGTGACTTGTGAGAGGGATTACTATCACTTTGCTCTGCTAAAGCCTTTACCCTTCTCAAAACCTCAAGTTACCGGGGACGTCTCCCCTGGGCTTTACCTCCCTAAATAGAAAGAACCTTCCCATCGAGGTGACAGTGGGTGGGATTGGTTCTAGTTACGCCAGTTTGACTCTTTAAACTCTAGCCTTTTATCCTTGCTACAAACTATGCGATAACATGGCCCATAACCTGTTAGAATAATAGGTGTGCTCATTTCACCATAGACAATATCTCAATATTGTCACCCAACCATAGGCACAAATGCCACCCCCGAGCACCTTAACCTTGACAGAGAGAATAATTCCGGAAGCAAACCTTAGAACCAATAGCCAATCAAGGTAGCATACCTCTCTCCAGAGCTAGCGTACCAAGCAGAGAGTCCAAACCATAACCAAGAGAAGGTTCAAGCCAAAACCGAAAATGTCAGTTGCAGCTCCTCTCCAAACTTGCGCACCACTGGTCTTATGCAGTTGTAAGAGAGAGTGTGTACAAATGAGCTCTAGCGCCTCTATTTATACTACTCCAAGTCACCTAACTGGGTCAACTTCTCTTCCTGGAGGCTAATAACTCAATAATAAATATTCTCTTGAGCCGACTTGTCTCCTAGGGTTATTATCCAACGTTTTAGGGTTTCTCTTGCTTACTGGAATATTCTAGTCTTGTCAGGGTTACATGTAGAGGTTAATACCTCCCACAGCTACCATAATATCAAGTTATCAACACACAATACCTGACTTGTACCTCATGGAGCAAGACCCGATGTCTTCTGGAGGCCTGCTAATGTGGTGGATATCGTAGTGACGAACCTGGAGCTGTGGTGGTGAGGTGGGTCTCTTTTTGTCCAAGTGGACACTGCTGGTCAAGCTGTCTTTCGGTACTCCATGTCTGCAGCTTGAGGGCCTCGAGACATCATCTCCTTAGTTATCCCTAGAAGTTGGGGATAACAGGTCTCAAAAGCAGCAAATAGATAAACATCATCAATTGTTAATATCCATGTGCATTCTAATTCATTAAATACAACATTATAATATAATCAATGTGTGACAAAAAATCTCCATAATTGTAAATGAACATCAAAGATACTAAGGAAGTCTTGATGATCAAAACATCACTAATAAGGTATCAAAGTAATGTGAGATTAAAATAACCAATCTCGACACGTGGGAGCATAACAATAAATGCTAAGTTAAAAATGGGTGCTACAACTCCCCCCCCCCCCCTGGAGAAGCTTTGTCCATAGAGCTAATCANGGGGGTGAAGCTCCCTAATCTCAGAAGTTATAATGGACACACACACATATCAATGATGTTGATAATAATAATAATAATAATAATAATAATATTAAACACTGATTAATGGAGTGAAACATGATCTAATGAAAGGACATGTCTCATCAACCTTGTGCTTCATCAATGCATATATATAGTTATACCATCACGTAGGTCATTGTAATCAACATATCAGTCATCTATCTTATTCAATTATTTTATATTTGTTCATTTATGGATCTCTGTTTATTGTCCTTCCTATGTTGGATATTTCTACTATAAATGAACATTGTTCATTTCATTGTTATCAGAGCTACRTTTTGCTCTAGACCTGGGCCACACTCCTTTATCATACCTTCTCTAACCTGTCTCTTGGCCACACARKCAATTTATTAGAGTTTCTTTGATCCCTAGGTCTTTGACCAAAAATCTGGCCCTTGGCCATTTGCATTTAAAAAATTCTAGTGAAGAAACTAATTTGCTGCAAATTTGAAGATAAAAAAGAAAACATTGAAAGATAACTGTCAATSTCATTGTAAATTTGAATTGTAGTCGAGATGTACTCCGCTGCAATCTGAAGAAATATCAGGTCATATCATTGTTTGAAGAAAAAAACCATGAAGCAATACCAGGTCATATTGTTGTTTAAAGAAAAAACATGAGAACCACCATTTATCAACACAACATCTACAAAGAAAATACAATAGGTCAAGCATAGAGGAGAATAAATGTACTCGCAATCCATAATAAGTCGTATCTCCTAGTACAAGAAACAGAAAATTATTGCACTTTACCTTCGACATAACAATGTTGGCACCATCACAACTTGCATAATCAAAAACAAATTATTCTATTGTATAGGAATTTCGGTGATTAAAAAGGGTGGAACAGGCTGAGTCAACAAATAGCTGCTGACTGGAGCCGTGTGTGTCTATATTAAAAACAAAAAAAATGGAAGCAAGGTTGCCGTAAACACCAGATTTCTCTGAGCCAAATTACAAGAGGAATTCTTGGCTACAATATATTAAAGAAGGGTCTCAGTGAGGGGGTAACATGGACTATTCAGGAAAAAGTGATTAGCATCCATCTTTGTTCAGACAAGAAGGAAAACTACATAAATATTGACTTGGCCGATCAAATATTAATTCCAGAGCCAAGTTTAATTGAAAAGAAAAACACTTTTGGCGATGAACAATATGAAATGAAGGACCTACAACTAACAATTGATGATTATAAATTGATATTCAAATTCAATGTTACAATTATGTATAGAGTAGGTGTCAACATAATTTTGGGTTCACCGTGGATAGAAACATTAAGAACTTTCATATTAAACATGAAGAAGATTTTGTCATTCTCCTATAAGAATAAGAAGATAATGTTGCAAGATGTTACGATGAAGTCGGATTCAGTAGCTCCCTCATCAGAAGACTTTAAAGATGTCTCAGAGGTGATACCTCAGGATAATCAAAAGTTAGTAGAAAAGATGCAGAAGGAATTCGACAAGGTTTTTGCTGATAAAGACAAAGAAATTTCTTGCCAAAAAGATCATAGTCAAAACTTGCACAAATCAGGAAGTCAAAGGATAAGAAATAGTTTGTTCAGAAGTTAGAGTAGGAGAATCAAGATCTCAAGGAGAAAATCAACAAGAGGCTATCAAGAAAAGATGAAGGAAATTTTCCCTTCAGGAATCTTAATCAGAGGTTACTTGAACAAATCAAAAGGCTTAAAGATGAGAAACTAGAGAGTCAAGTCTTTTCAAATAAAGTCGACAACTCAGATAATGAGATAGGACTTTCGTGCCTAGGGGTTCATAATTAGAGCTTACTCACACAAATTAAGAAGCTAAAGAATGATAAGAAGTTGTTATAGAACAAGTTGGAACAACTTTGCAAAAACGAAGCATCGATTAATAAAAGAACAATGACCATTCTATGGAACTAGAGAAGTCTTCAGACATAAAAATTCATAATTAGAGCTTACTTACACAAACTAAGAAGCTAAAGAATGATAAGAAGTCGTTATAGAACAAGTTGGAACAACTTACCAAAACCGAAGCATCGATTAATAAAGAAACAATGACAGTTCTTTGGAACTAGAGAAGTCTTCAGACATACAAATTCAAGTCGTGGAGAAAGAAATTAATATAGATCTAGTCAACATCACAACTCCTAAAGATGCAAATCCAGTTAATGCAGGGATATATTTAGACGTTGAAGTACAAACAATGGAAATTCCAAGAATCTCAACCAATAAACTTTTAAGGATAGAAAAAGCAACACAAGTGGCCAAAGAAGACTTACTTCTGATAGTGAAGCAAGAAAGCACTACAAATTAGTGTTATCAGAACCGTTCTGAACTGTTTGAACCAATCGGTCCAACTGGTTTTGGGGCAAAATTGGTTGGACCGACACCCCTGAACTGTTTTTGGCCGGTTCATAATTGAATCTTGCGGTTCTATATGGATTCCATATGACACATCTAGGACTCGTGGATTTCAAATTAAAAAAAAAATTGAATTGTTTGATAGAGGGGGCCTACTAAATAACCCTAGGGCCTACTCAAGTGTTTTTGAGTGTATATACACCATGAAGCGGAGTCGTTTGGAGCAAAAATGGTTGAATGATATGGTTTATGCTCGATACAACCTTAGGTTGAGGTGCAACCAATGGCTGAACAAAACCCCTGAATCAAGCAACATAGTCTTGGATGACTTTGATCCCTCATCAGAGTGGGTTGTGAAGAGTTAGGCACCGACATTTGACAACAAAAACCTTTCTTGGATTTACTTGGACCCACTTCCACAGCCATAGGTACAAATACGTTCAGGGCTAGGGGAATCAAGTTGGAATCCCAGTGTAGGGTCTATTCATATCGAGGATGAGGAGGATGAGGATTTTGATGATTACTAGTATGTAGTATCATACTATGCTTAAGTTTGGACTCTAGAGGCCATTTAGAGCCTCTTTGTTGATATATTTTTGTTCAGATATGTATTGCAATCGGTGCTATTTTGGTTATATGCACTCTTACTTGCTATATAAATGAGAAACTTTGCATATTTGTGTATAAATGGTTTGGATTCATATGAATGCACATGAATATATATGTTTTGTTTCAAAATTTGAATATTTTGTGT